>PVJO010001391.1:0-174636 GCA_004026905.1 Hystrix cristata | reverse complement strand
GGGAAAAGAAGGTGTGGCGGCACATAATTGGTCCCCTCGTTTATTCAAACTCGAGCAGCCCTTCCTGGCGGCTTCTTTTGGCGGGCTTGTATAACTGCCTGGCGGGCTTCTTCCTGGAACAAAGAACTTCCCGGCACAGGGTCATAAAAAGACAGACACACGCGACCACATCCTGGAGCTTTTGCAGACACAAGTGACCGCATAAAGAACTTCACATTCTGTACAAGTTTATCAGTGTGTTGTGCCTTTTCACTCTAAAGAGTAAGAAAGTGAAGGAAAAAAAATGAACCATTGGACTCATTCTAGGCGTAAGTCTATAGACTTCACCAAGTCCCATGGATGGCGTCAACCACCACTTGATAAGCCACTTATCTGCAGGGCTCAGGACACGATCCCAGCCACCCAAAAAAGGGAGCTATGGCTTTCGAGCGAGCTGAGTTTATGTCCTTCGGTTCAGAAAAGAAGAAAGAACAGTTTAGAAATCCTTCCTGTTTTAAGTGTTTTCCCCATATATGTGCTGTTTATGGAAATAGCTCCCTCTGGTATCACCTAGAGGTAGATTCTTTCCACTGTGTCTCAGGTTCAATCTCCTGAGCCTGCTGGCCAGGAGTCTGTGCTCAGGACAACCGACTGGGCACGTCCTAATGCATGTCCTCCTGGATGAGCAAGATCTTAAAGTCTCATTTGACCCAGAGACAGGGTATGTGTTCCTTGCTTAAAATGACGTTTCTGTCTTTGGCACCCTTGTAGATGGGTACTCATGATCTATGGACTTAACTAGAAAGTTTCAGTTGTAAAGGAGAAAGACTAACCCAAAACTTTCAGGGTTCCTCCCTCTCATCTTATAGCAGAAACATGCCTCCAAAAAAGAAGGGAAAGCACAAAGCTACAGGAAAAGGTTGGAATAATAGCAAAGAAAGGTTGTCTCCTCTGATGCTCGTGGTGGGTTAATGAGGCAGCCCGCTCATGAGTTGTCACTTACAGCCTGGGAAAGCAGGAGCGGGGAATCTCAAGAGCTAAGTTACATCCCCACCAGCGGAGGATCAAACCAGAAAGGAAACTGAGGCAGTGCAGGCTCGACATTGCCCTCCACGCATGTAGGGGGGTGGATCAGGCCAGACTTCCCAAGTGAAACCTGTCCTCTGCTTTAAGAGAGTGGCAGCTGCTCTAAGAGCATTTAACTAGCTGGCAGAGTAAACACAGCTTATTTGGATTCTATAAGAGGCAGATAAAAACCTGAACTGTCTAAAGACATATCAAATAAAAATCATTACATAGCGTTCTACAAAGTCACAACTTGGTTAGTATCAAAAGACCACTATGGAGCAGTCTAACACTACTTTTCAGTTGCAGTCCAAGGCTAGTGAAGCCGCCAACATGAGTTGCAGTGGAAACTGAAAATAAGTACCTTTCCTCTTTTTCTTGAAAGCTAGGGTTCCCGCCTTCCTGTAGCCCACCCTCAGTGGGGGCCAGTCTAGAGGGTTGGTTCCAGCTCATCTGTGGCCAACAACCCTGGGACTGGTCACTTACGATATTCAGATGTCTTTTCCTGTTGAGTTTCTGGCCAGCGCACCAAAATGTTACATCTGGAGGTGGACTGTGAGCTGCTATCCTGCTAGAAAATGTAATTCCTGGTGATTGTAAACCCAGCTACAGTAAAGAATTAAAGAAACCGAGTTTAAATTAAGAGAAGACAATTTATTTGGAAGACAATTTATTTAAAAGTGGTGGAAAAGGGGGTAAGGGAGATGATAGAAGCTACTTGGTTAGTAGGAAGCATTTGAAAGTTGAAATACTCCCAGTAAAATTTTTGAATGTGTGAAAAAGATTTAAAGTTCTTCCTTTATATTGAATTAAAAGTACACTCTCAGTGTATAGCAGTGTAGGTCTCTCTTCTGTTGAAATACTTATGTTGGATTCTGCATGTTACTCTGCTTCTACTTCTAGTTTTTCAAATATTTTCATGAAGTTACATGTTCTTACATGTTCCTTTCAACGCTAAGTATTCATATTTTGATTGCTTTATTGTACTTCATATGACATTCAGGATTATTGGTGTTATTCTTAAAATAGCAGCATCAGGACAGTCTGTAGTATTACAGATGCGATTTGATAAACACAGGATTTAATAGGCTATTTGCCATTGCCTGAACATTATTTAAATGATGCCTGAAATTATATTAATCTAGCTGTCACTTCAGTCCTGCTTCGGAAAGAGTTATGGGGCAAAAATAACTGCATTAAGTTTTAGGAAACCTATTAGGTTACTTCAATTTTTAGTCAACTAAAATAGCTTTTTAAGGGCTGGGGATTTAGCTCAGTGATTAGAGTGCTTGCCTTGTAAGCACAAGGGCCTGAGTTCGATCCCCAGCACCACCAAAAAAAAAAAAAAAAAAAAAAATAGCTTTTTAAAAAATTTCACTTTAGTTGTAGATTTTGGAACATATTTAAGTATCGTATGTTGTGATTATTGAGTTTTTTGTTCTGTTATTATTATTGTGTTCTATTATTTGGGTTTGTTCATTTTTTAAAATTGTTGTTACAAAATAGGCAACATAAAATTAACTTTTTAAAAACCATCCTTAAATGTGGCGTTCAGTTGTGTTAAGTTTATTCACATTGTTGTACAATAAGCTTCCAGTATATTTTTCATCTTATAAAACTGAAACTAATCAATTAATTCTACGTTTCTTCATCTACTCAGTTTCTGGTAATCACAATTTTACTTTCTGTTTCAATGAGTTAACTCACAGGAGGAAGCATATAGTATGTCTTTTTTGTGACTGGCTTATTTCACTGAGCGCAGTATCCTCAGCATGTTCATTTGTATGGTGGCATAGACTGGATTTTCTTCCTTTTGAAGGCTAACATTACAGTGTATGTGTTTGTATCTTTGTGAATCAGTTTCACCAGTTAATTTAGGTCATCCTCTCTTAGTTTTGAAATTACCCATAGATTTCCTAAGCAGAGTTTTATTATTGCTTTTGTTTTGAAAGCAAGAATTCTGTTTTTAATTGACATTGTGTTTGCGGTACGTAATAGTTACATTTGTTTGGGGAAATACATGGCATATTTATATTTTTGATCCCTTTACAACTCATTCCCTCCTCCCTCCCCCTTCTGCTGATCCCCTGCCCCATCTCCAGAAAGTACTTTCCTGTTTCCTACTCTCTCTCCTTTATTTTATTCTTCAGTTAATTTGTAAACCATAAAACCATGAATTCTTGATCATCTTTTCTGACCAGTGAGCCATTATTTGCTTATTCTGGCAATAAACAATAATGACACTATTCTTAGAAGTGCCTCTCATTCTTTCATACTTCTTTTTCATCATGTATCTTCTTCGTTCCTTCCTTTCTCTCTCTCTTTTGCTGTCTTTTTATAGACACTTTTATTAATAGGCAGATTATTTAACTTTGTACCTCGGTAACTTTGGTTTTCTCAACCACAAAACGATGGTAATGTTACTTTCTTGCCAGGTTGTTTTGAAGAGTAAATGAGATTGTGTACACAAAATGCCTTGGCCAATAATTGGTTAGTGAGTTGCAGCGATAATCGTGGCAGTTGCGTTGCATTGGCAGACTTTGCAGGAAGTCAAAAGGAATAGAATGTTTATCATCTCTCTTTAAATTTTGTTTGCTTAAGAATATTCTGACCTATTCCTTATGTATTTGTGTGTGGTGAGTTTTTCAAACCTTGATTTCAGGGACATACGGGGAACAATGGTATTATGCATTCGATTATCAAAATTTTTTAGACTCTGAATTCAGTAGCAGACATGCTTCAAATGTGATGCTTTGACTAAATATATATTTCATGTATTCTTCCCACCCGGTTCCCCTTTACTAGATTACAGAGGGGCAAGAAACAACAGATTGAAAATGGTAGTGGAGCAGAAGATAATGGTGACAGTTCACACTGTAGCAATGCCTCCACACATAGCAATCAGGAAGCAGGCCCTAGTAACAAACGGACCAAAACGTCTGATGATTCTGGGCTTGAACTTGATAATAACAATGCAGCAGTAGCAATTGATCCAGTGATGGATGGTGCTAGTGAAATTGAGTTAGTATTCAGGCCTCACCCCACACTTATGGAAAAAGATGACAGCGCACAGACAAGGTAAGTATGTGGGTTAATTTCAGATTGTGTGAATTCAGAATGTTTAATTTCAAGTTAAAAGGCAATTTCGTGTAAGAAATAGAAAAGTGGTATTTGTCCCACTGCCAGTGGTTGTCTTCTACCTCCCTCCTGTACTTGGCATCCAGGGTTGCACATCTGAAAGGAGTGACCCTCCTAGACAGAGGAGGAAAAAGGACCGTCCTCATTTTTTAACAGTGATAGCAGGGTGCTGGTAGGCTTTAAAACTTATGCTGGTAAGAGTGAATTTACTACTGTATCTCCAGCATACTGCCTGTCGTTGAGTGCAGAAAAACATCCAATATTGATTGATTGAGTGACTGAACAGTATATATGATTTGTAAGAAAACTGCAAGATTAATATGTTAAAAAAAAAACAATACGTTCGTTCTTAAAAACCAAATATTTGAATTCCTAGACAACAGTTTATTTCATGTTACTGTTCTTGCTGCTGCTACCAGCAGATGTGATTATTGGTGTTAAAGGGTGTTGTTCTGTTTTTACTGTTAGCACTTTGTGTATTTGTTTGATTTTTAGTACTTTATACCATGTTTCACAGAAGGGAAGGGAGCTTTAATGACCTGGCAGTCAGATAGTGTGTAAGATCTACTCTTCTGTGCTTTTCAGTAAGAAAGTTTTATAGAGCAACAAATTTCTATTGTTTTGTCAGTAATTGAGACATTAACATTTTACATAGCTTTTTAGAAATATAATAGTTACATAATGTAAGTACATTTTTATCATATATTCTGTAACATTAAAATTTTAATGATTCATTCTTGCAGATACATAAAGACTTCAGGTAATGCCACTGTTGATCACTTATCAAAGTATCTGGCTGTAAGGTTAGCTTTAGAAGAACTGCGAAGCAAAGGAGAATCAAACCAGATGAACCTTGACACAGCCAGTGAGAAGCAGTATACCATTTACATAGCAACAGCCAGTGGCCAATTCACTGTGAGTATTTAAAATAATAGACTGTTGAAAGTGGGAGCACACTGACGAACTCAGTGGCAGATGGTGGGGTGGGCCTAACAAGACTGCAAAACCACAAGCACCTGAGGGAGAAAAAAAAATCACAACGGTGCAGTTGACTTTTTGTATATGTGCTGCCAAAGTGAGCCCTGTAGTTGACTTTTTGATACCCTTTGTTTTATTATGAACAAATCTAAGTGACGAGCATTCTGAAGATTTAAAAATAAAATTCCGTGGAGCTGTTTTTGTTCCATCTGTTTATGACGTTTCACACAATTTTCATAATTTTCTTTTTCTGTTGTAGGTATTAAATGGCTCTTTTTCGTTGGAATTGGTCAGTGAGAAATACTGGAAAGTGAATAAACCCATGGAACTTTATTACGCACCCACCAAGGAGCACAAATGAGCTTTTACAAACTAATTCTGGACTGAACTTTTTTTATAGCCTAATTCTTTAATATTGAAGATGTACCATCATTACTTTTATGGACAGATCTTGGATATGTTGTTCAGTTTCCTTTCTGAGCCAGAGTCGTTTACACTATTAGAATTACTTCTCCTTAATTTAAGATTTACTTTTTGGAAGGGACTACAGTTATTCAGTACTTTTTCTTTCCTTTAAAAAAATACATCTAAGGTGTATGCTTTCACAAAGTATAGTTCCATTTGGAGCACCCTGTGACCCAGGAATTTTTCGTAGTTATGTAGTCTTAAGATTCAGTTGGCTGTCATTTTCCCTCTCCCCTCAGAAGTTTTCTAGGCCTATGGAATGTTAAATACAGTAATATGTATTCCAACTTTTTTCCCCCTGGAGTCTTGTATATTTATAGTTTTCTATATAAATGGTAGTATCTTCATGAAGACCAAGGCTCACATTTACTGTGCTTAAAAACAATTCTCATAGGATTATAATTTTCATGGTATTTTCTTCAATAATATCTCATTTAAAAAGAGGTTCTTTATGAACTTGGTGTCCATTGTCATGCAATGTTTTTTCCATTTTTTTTCCCTGTAAGTTTAGAATTTCTGGTCATGGGGAAGAGAATCAAGCAAAATCTTAAGTTCTCTGAGAACGTGTTTCATTAACAGATTTCACTGAAGAAAGAAGAATTGGTAGTAATGTGTAGTCCTCAATTGTATATTTAAGAGGGTTTTTTTTTGGTATTAGTTCTGTTGTCTTCAATTCCTCTATTATATGTGTGTGTTCTTTTCCTATTAAAATATCAGAGATATGGAGATATTTTGCACTTTAGCCTTGATGAAAAGTACAAGATATGTTCAAAGCTTCCCTAATTCATTTCTTATTGGTAGTTACAAAAGTTTCAAGAATAACGGCACATACAGCTAACAATGGGGAGAAAGATTGCTTGTTTGAAAAGTATGCTTGGCATTTGGAGTTGCCATTTCAATTTATAAATTTGATGCTGTGTTAATTATACCCTATAGAAGCCAGTTAATGGAGTTTGAGCCCTGCTTTGGTATGTAGTGAAAGATAATTCTGTAAAAAAATGGTCAACCAGTAGGGTAAAGTCATTCTACTCTTAGTTTTATATTGAGGGACAGTGTTGAGTGCTTTCTTTGGAAGCCTGAAGGGTTTATGCTGACAGGTCAGAAATAAGATTAACTTGTGTGTTACGTGTCATCCACGTCCTGATTCTAGGTATGTCTCCAAGTTTATATTACCACAGTATTTATACAAACATATCTGCATTGAGAAATTAACCCCACAGGGTTTTGACAGGAGGGAGTCAGACCTCCTGTACCATCATAATTAAAGTCTGTCTATTCAGTGCGAATATTTATCTGTCAGTGTTGACAGATTGGGGCCAGCTTGATGTTTTAAATCGTAAGCCAAGTATGAAAACTTAAAGGCTTACTCAATTTTTTACCATTTTATTGAAAATATTTAAAATCTGGTTTTATAGGTTGTTTTTGGTTTTGAGGTTTTTTTTTTTTTTTTTTTTTTTTTTTTTTTTTTTTTTTTTTTTTTGGTAATTTGTGCCATGAAATTTGAAAACTACCAAAAATTAAGAGTACTTTTACATTCCATTTCTTTTCTGGTGTCATGTTAAGCTGTATAGATTATTAATGCATGTCCATTGAATATAACCCTGGTTTTGTGATAAAACTGTTTAGATTTTATTGGTGACATTAGGTTAGTGGTTGCATTAAATAACTAAATTCCCGTTGTGGTTATTAATTGAAATTTTGTCTTTAAGCAGAAAATTATTTGTGAATATAAGCTTTGTGCTTAGAGAATGTATGTCTTTTTATCTGTCAGTATGGGAGGACATAAACTTTGCATCATTAGTGAAGTCATTGGATGTGTAACCCTTTGCAAAAATGTAATTACAGGTATTTGATAAGAGTACTGAGTGTATTGTGTGAGCATGTGTATGTGTGTTTGTTTTGTGACGGGGGAAAAGAAACACTGTTGGCCATCACTAGCAGTTAAAGGTTTCATAAACTATTATCTTAATAATTTCTATAACCACTTGCTCATTTGCATCAGTTGTGATGAACACTTTTGGCTACTTTATCATTTAACATTTATTCTGGTAACTATACATAACCAAATTTACCTCTTTAAACTTGTATTTTTTTTTGGACAGGTCTCAGCCAGGCTGGCCCTAAACTGGGCTTAAGCAATCTGCCCATATACAGTAGTAGATAGAATCATCCTGAATACAGTAGTTGGGACTATAAGTGCCCTCCTCCTTTGCCCATTTTAAATTAGGTTGCTCTGTTGTTTAATTATAAGAGTTCTTTATATATTCTGGATAGTAGTCTGTTAGCAAGTATATGATAAAATATTTTTTTTTTTTTTTTGTGGTGCCGGGCATCGAACTCAGGGCCTTGTGCTTGCAAGGCAAGCACTCTAATCACTGAGCTAAATCCCCAGCCCGATAAAATATTTTTGCCCTATGTGTTTTATTATTTTCTTGATAAGCATCCTTGATGTATAGGATATTTTAATTTTGATAAAGTATAGCATATTTTTTCTTCTTTTGTTGGTTGTACATTTGATGTCATGTCGAAGTCAACATGTGATCCAGTGCTAAAGATTTTCCTGTTCTAGGAGTTTTATAGTTTTAGCTTTTAGGGTCTTTGAATCATTTTTGAGTTGTGTATATGGTAAAGGTCACAGTCCAACTTTTCTCATTTGCGTGTGGATTTTCTCAGACAGAGGATAGTCAATTCTTCATTGAATGGTGTCTTTTCTTGTTGCTGAGATAAAATACTTGACACCAAAATTAAAGGAGGAAAGGCTTATCGTAGCTCACAGTTTGTAGAGGTTTCAGTTTGAAGTTGGCTGGCTCCAAGACAGGTTGGCAGGCAGAAGGCAGCAACAGTGACTGACAGCAGCAACCCCGTTTCTGTCCCTTATATTCTATCCAGGCTGCACACCCTTAAGGCGGGCAGCACTCACACCCAGTGGGCCTTCCCTTATTCACACCCAGAACTATGCCAAACCAGTCGGTGGACTAATTTAGTAATCACACACTCTTGATCCCAGCGTCACACAATCTAGACCCAGACACCTCTGAAAACCCCCACCTATGAGCACATGAGGCTTTGGGGGGACGTCTGTATAAAAGCCATAACAAAAGGTGTTGGTGCCATTGTTTGGAATCAGTTGACCATATATGTGAGGGTTTATTTTTGAGCTTTGTATTCCAGTGGTCTGAATGTGTGTCCTTAGGTCAATGCTACACTGTTCTGATTACTTTGTAGTAAGTTTCACATTGTCAATTTTTATGCTGCTAGGGATTGAACCCAGGGCACTCTACTGAGCTACAATCCCCAGTCCTTTTTATTTTTTATATTTTTATACAGGATCTCACTAAGTTGCTCAGACTGGTTTTGAACCTGGAATCCCCTTGCCTCAGCCTCCTGGTTAGCTGGGATTATTGTTATGCACCACCACATGTGGTACATGATCATTTTTAAACTTTTGAACTGTATGAGGAAGGCGTATTTGAGAAAGTTAAGGTTCAAGATGCTGACTTGGTTGAAATAACTAAAATGCTAGGTAATAAAAGTCATCTTTCAAATGTCCATTTTATTTCCACTTGAAAATATTTACTTAACAGTGGTATCTCAGTTTGTGAACTTAATTCGTTTTATGATTTGGGGGAATATGGCTGTGTTTGTGTTTGTGTGGGGAAGATGTGTGTTTGTTACCAGATGCAGAGTTTGTGAATGGAAGCAAAATTTTGCCAAATGCTTTTGTTTGCAAACCTAATTAGTGAGCAGAAGCATTTATGGACTGAGGTATTACTACGAATCTTGCAAGCGTAAGAAAGGAATATTAGCGTGCAGTTGTAACTATAAAATTAACTTCCTTAAGAGTTTTTCTAGATACGTACAAACCTCTGAAAATCCACTGTTCTGTCACAGCAGTAACATCATAAAAGTTGTCAAAATCAACCTTTTCGGAAGTCTAGAATTAACCGAAGGCATCTAAAAATTGGAAGAACCTGTCAGTGTAGTAGTATTAAGAGTATTAACTTGCCTCATCCCATTTTCTGTCTTTCCAGGGTAACCTTGATAGCTGTGAAAAACAGCAGCCTACCAGTTTCTGGAGGGGACTTGACGCTCCCCCAAAAGAACAAGTTTGGAATACCCCCAAGACAGCCATTAAACTCCACCAAAATAATCTTAACCTCAATGAGTTGTCACTGTTTGGCTTGGATGGCCTCTCATTTTTTGAAAGGTTTATTTTCACAGCTTGTCATTATTTAATTGGATTCAGTTTACTTAGTGCAAGTCACCCAATCTCCAGGCGGTTTGTGAAAAATATTCTAACATTGTGGTTGCCTGAAGCAGTAGGGGTGAAAAAAGAGACCGACCTAAAAACAAAAACAAAAACAAAAAAAAAGGTGGCGAGGCTCTGGCATCATATTTCTGGGAATCTTGAGTGCCTGGGGAGCAAGGGTGTTTGCGTGTCTCAGAAGAACCCTAAGAAAGCACTAATCTCATGTCAGACCTTGAGGCTCTGTGCAACCAGAACGTGAAGCTAAGGCACAGTTTAAACTTCTTGCTGGACTGTTGGAGGCACAGTCCCAAGACAGAAATGACATAGAGTATTGAGAATTTTTAAATCTCTTCCCAGATAGTAGCTGGCTGGCAGCTAATGCAGCAAAGACTACAGTGGTCATGCACAGCAAGGA
Organism: Hystrix cristata; assembly: GCA_004026905.1. Classification (NCBI taxonomy): domain Eukaryota; kingdom Metazoa; phylum Chordata; class Mammalia; order Rodentia; family Hystricidae; genus Hystrix; species Hystrix cristata. Next base: position 164,347 of record PVJO010001391.1, on the reverse strand, counting down.
GTGCATCTTAAAAATTTAGTCAAGGAAGGCCAGTAAGCAAACTGAACACAAGTCTGGGCAACTGAAGGGATTCTGATTTCCAAAGATGTCACATTGTCTATAGTTTTCAGCAAAACATTACAAGACATAATGGAGCGGGAACTGTCTGTGAAGTCCAAATGTTGGGCTTAATCAATACTTTTAAGTCAGCTTTTTGTAAACATGTCTTAAACCACTAGGGACTAAATACTAGATCTGTCAGCAAAAGAAATTTGAGTTCTACAATAACTACAAAATAGAGCAGTGATGGCAAACCTTTTAGAGCTTTCAGTGATAAACAGCCAGCTGCAGCACACGTGCCACAGGTTGGTCACCACTAGTGTGGAGGGTCTCACAGGAGAACTACTGGAAGTGATGAGTCTGACAGGCAAATTAACAGTAGGCCTGTGGAATACTGTTGTGTGCACTAATTGTAGAATACAAATTTCAGGAGAGAAAGAGGAAGAAAGTGTATTTGAGAATTTCTAGAAACTCCCAAAATTTTGTGAATAACAATTGCACATCTACAAAGCTCAACAAATTGCAGTAAGCTCAAGCAGACCCACAAAACAGTCTCTGGGAACCAATTGAGAAAAGCAATTCATTGAATACAAGAGATCCTCCATAATGCTTGCTTCTCTGAGCCACTGAAGTGCTGGAAGAAAGACGCCCAGCAAGGAGTAAGCTCCCAGGCATGGTGCACACTAGCAGTCCCAGTACTAGAGGGGATGGCAAGAAGATTGCATGTTCCAGTGCAGCCTGGATGTTCACAAGGTCCTGTCTCAAAAGAGTCGGTGTATTTCAGTGTAATGTAAGTCCTTGTTTCAGCCCCCAACCACAAAACAAAAATAAAATAACTTTAAAAATAGTAACATTTTGGAACAGGGTTGTACTAAGTTCCTCAGACTGGCCTTAAACTAAATGCTCCTGCTTCAGCCTTCTACGCAGCTGAGGGGTTACAGGCATGCCACTGTGCTTGACTTTGTTTTGAAGACCAAGAAGTCTGAAAGTATAGTGCTGGCACACTTCCCAGTGAGGGCCCTTTCTGGCATTCGGACAGCTGAGCTGCCTCCTCACTGTCCTCACATGGGGGAGAGCAAATGAGTTGTATTCTGTCCAAAAAAAAAAAGTACCAACTCCCCACAATTAATACAATTATTACGTATTGTAAATGTGTACCGATAACTTTAAAAAATGAATCCCATCCTGGGGGCTTCCACACTCATGACTTCCTTTAAACCTCCTGAAGGTTCCCCGTCCAGATACCATTGCTTGGGGCGGGGGGTGACCACAAAACATGCAGTCCATACATTTTTATTTGTAATTTGATTTAAAAGAAAATGGTACAGAATGCAATTGTGTTGCTGAATAATGGTGATAAATTCTGAGGAATGCACAATTGGGTAATTTCATTGTGAGAACATCACAGAGTGCACTTAAACATGACCAGTTGATACATCTAGTACTTACCTAGGCTGATATCCTCTATGCACCTAGCCTACGAACCTACTCAGCATGTTTTGGTGCTGGGGATTGAACTTGGGCCCTTGCGTTTGCTAGGCAAGCACTGTAACCACTGAGCTAAATCTCCACCCTTAGCTTGTTAACTGTAATCAAAACTGTTGGCAGTTTTAACACTGGTATTTTTTAAGTCTAAACAGAAACATACAGTGTAAGCCAGGAATGGTAGTGCATGCCTCTAGTCCTAGCTACCCTGGAGGTTGAGGCAGGAGGACTGCTTGGGCCCAGGAGTTCCAGTGTGGACAACATACTAAGACCCCCATCTCAAAGACATAAAAGATAGGAAAGAGAAAATGAGGTACACCTGTACAGGGCACTTGGCATGCGTGGAGTTTGCTGGACTGGAAATTGCTCTTGGTGAGTCAGTGACTGACTGGTGAGTGCATTAAACGCCTACGATGTGACTCTGCTGCAGACTTTAAACACTGCACACTTAGGCTACCCAAAAGGTATTTAAATTTATGAGTAAGTCAAGTTAGTTTATGGTACCAATTTTATAAAAGCTTGACTTGCAGTAACAGCTTAAAACAAATATAGTACAGCTAAACAAAAATGTTTTTGTTTACATCCTTATTCAATGAACTACTTTTATTGTTTTAACATTAAGAAAACCTAAAAGGCAGGAGCCTAGAACTATACAGACAGGGTCAGTCAGGATCATCAGTGTCGCGGTCACAGCCGCAATGAGACCTACTAGAAGGTCTTCAAGAGCAGTACTGCACAGGAGCTGTCCTCTGAGTGCAGTGCCTTCTGCAATACCTCCTGAAGGACCTGCTGGAGGCTCTTAAGAGGCTGCACTTCAGAAATGTTAGTGGGTTTCTCAGGATCCACCTTTAGGGGTTTCTTGACTTCACTCACAGCCCAACCAAGGCCTTTATGAGTTGCATCAGTGTCCTATTAATGATGAGTTGATACTCTGAGCAAAGATCCTCAGATGCTAAGCCTTAAAAATTGCTATAGCTGGGTGTGGTGGCACAGGCCTGTAATCCCAGCACTTGGGAGACTGAGGCAGAAGGATCGCTCAGATTTTGAGGCCAGCCGAAACTATACAGCAAGATCATCTTAAACCAGAAAAGGCTGCTGTAACATCTTGGTTCAATGGTTGGATCAAAGAGGTAGGGCTTGGAGGAAGCAGCAGCACCTTGATAATTGGATGAAGATGACCAGCAAGAGGATGATATGACAGGAGGAATGTCAACAATAAGAACCTTGAAACACATTCCCCCAACAGTACTACCCCATTTCTCTGGCAGAGCAATTCAGAAGGGCAGCCTAAGATCTGAAACTAAAGCTAGTACAAGGAAACAAAAAGCTTGACATAAGTCTGGGCAATAGGTTTTTGGATATGGCCTCAAAAATACAACAAAGGCAAAAACAGACAAATGTGGTTGTTTCAAATTAAAATGCTGTGTAGCGAAGGAAAAAACAGACAACTTGAGTCCTCGTCGATGAGATCAGTGCTTTTATAAAAGAGGCCCCCAAGAGCTCATCCGTGAACCAAAGAGCCAGCTCTCACTGGACACCAGTCTGATTTGAGCCACTACTATAGTCACAACCTCTGATTCCTAGCAATATGGGGTTGGGGACTTAGCTCAGTGGTTAGAGCGCTTAGCAAGTGCAAGGCCCTGAGTTCAATCCCCAGCACCAAAAAAAAAAAAAGTTTAATTCACATTCGTGGATTCCTTTGAGAGTATCTGGCATAACATCACAAGTATGTATTACATCTTTCTCTCAGCCTCCTCTAAAGTAACCTGTGGCCACTTACCAGAGTGATTATGCAATGCAGAGAGAACTCCTAGACCTTTCGGGGATACTGAACTGGTCTTGTGTTAATTATCATTTCTGAGAATCAGCATATCACACATCTTTTGGGAGCAAAATCTTACATAAGTCCATGGTTGGTAAATGCAGCTTTGACCCAAGTCCACCAACTCAAAACTGTCCTCTGGTTACTTCTCCTGTTTCCTGAGTGTAAGGTTATAGTAGTATTAAGTAGCAACACATTGGTTTCCTGAACTAGTCTTACATGTTGATGAAGGAACACAGCTGATGTCACTTTACAATGTGGTCAACAGTGGCAGTGTCCCAAATTATAACTGTTAGGAGAACAGTTACTACTTCTACTGCTAATGTAGAAGTAGATGAAATTTTTAAAGTACTTCCTCTTTAGGTTAATGCACCTTATCACAGAGTTTTAACTACTTCCTATCAACTTTTTACTTTGGAAAATCTGCCTCTATATATATTAATTACTACCAATATATTTCAGAGAGCAATTACATGTTTCTGTATCAGATTAGGCTCTGCACAAAACTCATTTCAGCATTGAACAATATGTCATGCTGATAAACACCAAAATTTGAGACTGACTGAATTTAACACTATGTACTTTAATCAGATAATCCAAGCACTAGTTTGCTTCCTGCATTTACAGTAGTTTTTCTTTTGAATTATACAAACAAAAGTAACATTTATTTCTTTTTGTGCTTGTCTGTAATATAATTTCAATAGGCAAGAATTGGAATGGATCGTTTTTTTATAGTCACAGAAACTGACTTGCATTTCACTTAATCCTTTATTTTACTGAAATGTAACTGGAGAAAGGGGAAAAAAGTATCCTCTGGGGAACAAGCTGTTCCCCAGAGACCTTCCTTTATTTGTACTAAATTAACTGTGTTCTTCTAAATCCATCCTCCCCATCATCCAGATTTTTTGTATGTCATGGGAGCTTCTTTCTTATGCAGTATTTTCAATCTTTTCGGTTATGAATGTACCACCCTCTCCCAGCTTAACTTTATACCTGATCCTTTCACCTAAAATTTTACATTCAGATGAAGCAAGAATGATACTAATACGAACAAGATTTTTTTTCCAACTGACCTTTATAATTGTTAGTCTGGGGAACTATTACAAAAAATGTACACAAATATACACACACAACAAAACTTGAAAACCAACCAAAGGAAAAAAACAATTCCAAAATCAAAAAAAATTCACTTTATAAGGTGACAAGTTTTACTTCTGAGTGGCAGGTAGCACAACTAAGCAAATGAATACTGGACATGCATTAACTGAGGCACTTGAGATCACCCAACCTGTTTAATTCCTAACAAAATCTCTCAGATTTCAGTACTTGTGAACAATTACATTAGAACAATGATCTTAATGAATTTTGACAAAAATCTTACACTGAAGTTTGGTCATCTAGATTACATACTTTAAAAAATGTATTTCTGTCTCAGGCAAGTATTTAATTTCTCAAAAACCAGTAATAAATTAAAAGATCAGTGTGTAGAGTAAGATTTCTTTAAAAATGGGAAAATATTTTAGCTTCGTGTCCATGAAATACATGAGTGACCTGGAAGAATGTTGTTTCTATTCAGGGTCATTTTGTTATGTAAAAGGTTTTGGTTTCATTTGTATACTAACCACAGGAAAACATAAATATCATGGGTCAGTTCAGGTAGAAACATGATTAATAGTAACGGGGAACGTGGGCATGGTGTTGCATGTCTATAGCTCCAGCTACGCAGACGGCTGAGGCAGGAATGATTGAGCCCAGGATTTTAGGGCCGGCTTGGATAACAGCAAGATCCTGCCTTTTTTTAAAAAGAAAAAGGGTGCTGGGGATGTAGCTCAGTGCTAAGTGCTTGCCTAGCATGTATGAAGCCCTGTGTTTGTGCTGCAGCACTGAAGAAGGTATAAAAAGGGGGGAAAAAAAAAGGATGGCTTCCACAATGTACATGAATTCTGAACACTAAGCATGTGAAAACTTACTGAATTACTAAATAGTAGGGTGATCTCAGTGAGAACCTTGGCTTCATATGAAATGTTTCTATTAAAATTTTAAGTTTTCTTTAAAATAAGAAAAACTTGAAAAGCTCCCAAACCAGCTAAGTTAGAAACTGCTAATTTTCTGAATGAAAGCCACACTTTTTATTTTCATACCACTGAAAGAATACAAAAAGAACTACAGTTGGTATACAGAACTACCGAGCCATCTATACAGACACCTGAGAATTAACTCTTCCCTATATTTACCATCGTCTGCAGCTACCTGCTTCGGCTTTGTCATTCATTGCCATTTCAACCCTGTCAGCTACTGTATCTTCTGATGCTGATTGGACAAGGCCTTCTGATTGTCCTCCAGTGTAAGTTGGGGTGCTATACTTTAAAAGGATAGATTTAAACTGTATCAGAGGTGCATCTGTACGAACACCCATTGGGTCAAAATGAGTTCGGCTTACTCGAAAGCCTGCTTGAGAAAGATAGCACAAAAACTTTTTTAACCTGCAGTAAGAAGAGAGAAAAATAATTAGGTTACTGTATTTGTATTTCACTCATAATGATATTAAAATATGATATATAAACTTTGCCATTCCCTGGCTGTCTTACTTTGGCATGTTCATTCCTTTAATGCTGTGTCTGTGGATGTTGTAATAGAAGGGAGGATGTTCATTAATGACATCAGTCTTTTGCTTCTTGACTAAATTTGTCATCATTTCACTACTTTTTCTCTTTCCTGAAACACACAGACACAGTTAGTATTCTCTTAAAAATTATAATCTAAATGCTTGTATAACTATAGTTTTAAGTCTACTCTCAGATACTATCTCAACCTATTTATCCAATCTTAATTCTTAAAATGAGATAAGTTATTCTATGTAACTTCACTGCTCTTTATGCAATTTTAGTATTTGCTTTCTCAGTCAAAACTTCCCTTCTAAGGGCTGGGAATTTAGTTCAGCGGTCAGAGTGTCTGCCTCGCAAACACAAAGCCCTGAGTTTGATCCCCAGCACCAAAACAAACAAAAAAACAAAAAATCTTCCCTTCTACCAAGACCAAGTATAGCAAAAGTAATTTGCGGCAATAAGAGTAAAGCAGGAGGCACAGCAATACCTTACTTTAAGATGTACTACAAAGCAACAGTGATAAAAATGGCATGCTACCAGAACAAGAACAGACACATGGCTCAGTGGAATAGAACCGAGGCTACAGAAAACTCCCCAGACATATTCAACTATTTGACCTTTGATAAACAGGCCAAAAGCATATGCTGGAGGAAAGATAGCCTATTCAAGTGGTGTTGGGAAAACTAGTTATCTGTTTGTAGAAGAACGAAACTGGACCTTTATCTCCCACCATATACTAAATTAAAATGGATCAAAGATGCCAAATAAACATGACTGTAGAAAAAGCGTAATTTATTAAACCAAATGATATTAAGAGGAATTTACGTTCTCTTTGAAGGCCAACACTGAACTACTGAGCAACTAAAATTACAGCTGGTTACTATAGATAACTGCTCTTTCAAACTTAAGACTCTATTTTTCTTTTTATCTATATTCAAAACACATTTAGCATTGGCAGAGTTTTCGTTTTATTTTGTGGTACTAGGAATTGAACCAGGGTCTTTGCATTGAGCAATATCCCCAGCTCTTTGTATCCTTTTATTTGAAGACAAAGTCTCTCTACATTTTCTAGGCAGAACTTGAACTTGTGATTCTCGAGTGCGACTGTCCTCTCAAGTGCTGGGATTACAGGTGTGCCTGAGTTTTTTGACTTTTTTGAGACTGGGTCATGTTAGGTAGCCAACCTGCCTGACCTTGGGCTTGTGATTCTCCTGACTCTATGTTCAGCTTAGTATCTAAACTTATTTTTTAAAAAGTAAAATGAACCTTGACATTAAAGCACTGACATTTTTAACGCTTAACAACCTTCTGATAAGAATTTGCAATGTCTAGTACAACTGTATTTTTATATGCACATATCCTAAAATTTATAAAAGTCTACATAGTAGGCTGTTCTGGTTAATCAAACTGAATTGCTATAAATCATATACTGATGAGTAATTTTAAAAGAATAAATGAAAATTTAAGCAGTTTTTTTTTTTTTTTTAAATTGATCTCACTGTACAGTCCAGGTTAGCTCTGAACTGAGCCAGCCATCTTCCTATCTTGTCTCCTAAGTGCTGGATTACAGGTGTGCACCACCATACCTGACCGAATAAAACTTAATCTTAATGCAACAATTTTATCATATATTATTTGATCTTATTTTAGTTCACAGGGTTCTTCATGACCTTATAGTTCTCTTGGAGGGACCACTGCATATTAGAGACATGAACAAAGTACATGTTAATAGAAATGCTGAACTGTGTACTGTGTGAATGCTGTTAAGTTTTACTATAATTTGGTTGTCAGCATAATATGTTGAAAATGAATTTTGACAAGGCTACCAAGGCAATCTCTTCTCTCCCTGCTTTTCTCTTTATATGTGTTCTGTGCTAATACACACATACATATGTATACACACATACAAATACATACCTTGTGCAATGTAATCTGTTGTGGTATCATCTATAGTTTTAACAGGTACACCATTTTCTTCTAAAATAAAAACAAATAGAAAACAATATTTTATAGATGACATTAAAGCAATAATTTTGTTGCTGAAAACAAAAGTTCAAGCATGTTTATGAAATTCTACTCATACCTGAATTTCATCTAAGAGAATTTCATACAAGAGCAAAAACAGGCTGTAAGAATTATGTATTTTAACACTCTATAACAGCAGCTTCTTCTCATTACTTATGAGAGGTCTAGGATGTTTAGTGGACCCACCCTTATATTAATAGCCAACCAAGACTACCAAAGCCTATTTATACTGAGGAGAAAAAAATGTAGCTTCACTAAACAACATGTGTAAGTCCATTTTCTGTGTCTCAATGGACACTGGCAACATTTCTGGCCACACCAGTCCTAGAATTATCTAAGGTTTCTCTTTCTAGAAAACAGACATACAGTAATAAAGGTATATGGTATACAGTAATAAAGTTCTTTTTACCTACTTAAAAACAAAAAAGAGATTATTTTAGTAAAATCACATTCATTTCAGGCCTCTGAGTATAAATCTGAAGAAAACTGTAATTATAAAATGATAGCAACCAAATTACGATTAGATTTAGAGGATTTAAAGCACATGATTATATTGCTTTTGATTATAATATCAAAGATAAAGTAATACAGTATTTTTAGTAACTAATTTGTAAGTTAGCTAGTGTTCAATTAGTCACCTTGCTTGCTGAGATTTGAAGGTACATGAACTGAAAATTGACTCTGAGGAGTACACTCTGATTCAAAGATTAATGTCTTTATTAGGGTCTGAATGTCATCCAACCCATGGTGAACAGATTCAAACAGCATTCTTTTGAGGAATCCAGTATTGAAAAGGGAACTTGACCTGAAAAAGAATATAGAGAATTGGATCTGAGAAATGTTTATTTTTGTTAAAAAAGTTAAGTCTCCATAATTTAATTACAACTAAAATATTAATTATAGGATAGAGTAATATTGGACTTCAAAAAATAATTTATGATTTAGTATTGTTTACTCTTTTCTCACTCTTTTTGTCATTTCAGTTCTTTAAACTAGTAGGATTAGCCAAGGAAATTTCATTCAAGTTAAATCAGTCAGAGTTTATTGCACTCTTGTTAAGTAGTGCAGTACCAAGAAAATGTGAGGGGGATGGGGGATGGGGCTATGGGGAGGATATATTTAAATGTAACACTGGCCCTGTAAAAGCTTGTAAGTCTACCCAAGAATATGATCTAATGTATGCGTTTTTCACAGTGTACATTCTAGTAGTAAAAGAAAATCTTTTCTCTAGCCAAGGTCTCACTATATAGTCCATGATGGTTTTAAACTTGCTATGTAGCCCAGGCTGGCCTTAAATTCAGGATCCTTCTGCCTTAACCTCCTGAGTGTTTGGATTGCAGGTATGCAGCATCATGTCTGGCTGAGTAAATCTTAATTCTCATGTATATATTGAGGTGGGTGATGGGGCAAATCACATAAAAGAATTCTATGTGACAGTGGTAGTGTAGTTTAAAAATGGCCCAGAGATGATCTGCTTCCCATTTGGGAATCACAGGTATAAATGACAAAATATGAAATTCCAGGTCAGATAAAACTGGATTCTAATTCTGGTTTCATCACTTACTAGCTATGTACTCGTGAGAAATTACTGCTTTTGAGTCTTGTGTTCCTCATCAGGAAACTGAAAATAAAATTTCTCACAAACTTGTTATGGGAATTGAATGAGATAGTATGTGTACAATGCCTAGTACAAAGTATATCCTTAAATGAATGGTAGTTGTAATTATTAGAATTAGCAAATACATATGAAAGAATACATAATTCTTAAATATCAAATGAATGATCAAGTCAGGCATGGCTGTACATTACCGTAATCCCAACACTCTAGGAGGCTGAAGCAGGAGGATAGCCAGTTCAAAACCTGGCTTGCTAACTTAGTGAGATTCTATCTCAAGAAAGACTGAGGATGTCGATCAGCGTGAGCCTGGGTTCAAACTCCAATACCATTCCCCTACCTCCATCCACAAAATCAGCATGGGTTGAAGCACTAAGGAGAGACCTCAGAGGGAAGTACAATTTGAACAGGAGTTAAGGGGTAGAGGGAAGATATTCTAGATGAGAGTAAAGGCATGAACAATGGCTTTGAGTGAGGAAAACATACGGCATGATTGAGAACTTAGTCCTGGGAACTAGCAAACTGAAATTCTGGACCCTACTATACTAATAACTACTGGTAATTTTTTTCTTTGTGATACTGGAGATTGAAACTAGGGCTTTTGCACTGAGCTACATACCTAGCCTTTTATTTATTTTACGGGGTCTTGCTAAGTCATTAAATCTCCCAGGCTGGGCTTGCAATCTTCTGGCCTCAGCCTTCAGGCTAATAACTCATTTTTTGGGTCAGTTTCAGCAAGTACTTAAAAACACTATGTATTAATTTCCTTATCAGTAAAGTGAGAGCAGAGAGATAGCAGATCTTCCTTCTGGATTTAGTAATCTGTTATTCTTAATTTCTCTAGTTCTGAGATCAGTGACTAGGATCACTATGTAGGAGATGATATAGGTAAGAGAGTCCTGGAAGATAGGGCTATGTCATTCTTTTTTTTTTTTTTCTTTTTTTCTATGTCATTCTTATACTATTTACAAGGATGAAAATAAAATAATGGGCATCACCACAAACGTATTTTCCATTTGCATCAATTTTTTTAAATTTAGTAGATGGCTAAGCCTGACCCTGTAAAATAACGAGGGAGAAATTTATAATGATTTATATCACAATGTTATCAGCAATCTTAAATTTTTAAAATTTATTTTTTTTAGTAATCTTAAATTTTTATAATACTTTCTAGTAACAAAGTTTAAGGTATGGATTATGAGTAAAAACAATTTAAGGTATTGAAAAACATAGTAACTAGCCAAGCTTGCTGGCGCATGCCTCTAATCCCACCACTCTGGAAGGCTGATGGGGGAGGATCACAAGTTTGAGCCCAGCATGGGCAATTTAGCAGTGACTTAGCAAGACTCTGTCTCAAAATAATAATGGTTGGGGATGTTTAGTGTGAAGGGTCCAGTTCAATTCCTAGTACTGAAAAATAAGTAAAATTTTTAAAAGGGCTTAGGATATATTTCTGTGGTGAAGTGCCCTTTGTTTGATTCCCTAGGACTGTAAAAACAGCAGCAGCAGCAAGCAACAAAACACATTAACTTGTTACCAATGATGGAAAAGCACATATACATTAAATATTTGCAGTTGTATCCCATCCAAACAGCTCTACCCTTCTGATCAAAAAGTAATTCCTCTAAAACCTTTTGTATTAGCTGGTTCTTCTACAAAAAGTTATCACTATCATTTTATAATCATGACCTAGTTCTACAATGATCAATTTTAAGTCTCCTTTTTACTATTCAGAAGTGAATCATCTAGGTTGTAGCTTGTAGCTCATTCAGTCTTCTCTTTTACCCTAATGCTACTCTTAGCTTTGTCACAGACTAGGGAGAATAACAGAATAGTAGAGGTTCAGAATCATAGGAAGAGAGGAGTCATGATTATTTGCTTAGACTTAAAACTTAATCTAAATTTGCTTGCCTTTTACACACAAAGTCAAAACTTGGTAAGCAAGAACTCAGTATCTCAATCAATTCTGAATATGTTGTTATGCTTAGGCACATACCACAGAGGTCCAAGTTCTATTGCTGTCTTTCCAGGCATACTTCCATGACAGTTACATGGCAACTGTCTATATGGGTTTTCTGTTAAAAAAGAAATAAATAAATAAAAAGAGAAACTAAAGGAGAAATGACTAATGCAAATAGCACTAATTCTTATTGCAGCTACTTCCTATTATATACTAAAGATCTACTATGTGCAGGGTATTGTGCTAAGGTTTTTAAAAAAATATACATTTTAGAATTTTAATCCCTATAACTTTCTGAAAGTGGATGTTAAAATCTCAGTCATGCAGATTAGAAGATTAAAGCTTAAAAGCCATGAATGTCAAATGGTGTATTAGAGGCCTAACTGAAATTAGTTCTTAGTTACTATATGAAATATAGTAAGAACTTCTATATTTTCAAGTTAGCAGATTGGGATATAATTTATGTACAATAAAATTTATGTATTTAATATGAAAATGTACATTAATGGTTTGTGTCTAGATGCCTCCCCCCCAAAGCCTCATGTGGTCATAGGTGGGGCTGGATCTACAGTGATTACTAAATTAGTCCACTGATTGATTTGGCGTAGTTCTGCTGGGATAAAGGATATGATGCTCAGATTAAGGGTATTAGGATTAAGGGTGGGGGTACTACCCGCTCTAAGGCCAGGTAGCCTGGATAAAATATAAAGAAAAGAAAGAGGCTTTTGTAGCTACCCCCTTTTTGCTTCCCTTGCTTGCTGCCTTCTGCCTGCCTGCCATGCCACCCTGCCTTGTACCCAGCTGTGGACTGAAATCTCTACAAACTGTGAGCTAAATAAACTTTTCTTCCTCTAACTTTGGGTGTCAGGTATTTTGTCTCAGCAATGAGAGGAAAGTAACTATGACAGAAATTGGCACTGGAAAAGTGGGGTCCTTGCTGTGACATTGCCTGGCCATGTGGTTTAAGAGCCTTCAGAATGAATTTGGAAAGGTTTTGAGAGACTGGCCGAAGATAGAGCTCGAGACTGCTCTAAACTTATTATATGGAAGACTCTGGTCAGAGCATAGAAAACCAGAGTAACTGATGAAAATGCTGCCGGTTAGGATGAGGCTTGGGGCGCCTCTGTTGGGAAAGACTACATTGGCAGCTGGACCCCAGGCGGTATATGTGTGCTTTGGCAGAGGATGGTCTGCAGTTTGTGTTTGGAGATATCACCCGGGTAGCAGGAAGATTTCAGTGCAGTCCGGTATTGGGATGACAGCATAGTTACTACTGAGGGCTTTTGGCTGGATCTGCATTGGAAATCAAGAGCAGAGAGACAGCAGGTAGACCAGAGGACAGCTGTGAATTCCAAGGATGAACAAAGGAGAACACGGTTGTGCAGAATAAACAGGACAATGGAAAAACGACCTGAGGCCTTTTACCATAAGGTAAGAATGTATTTGGGGTGCAGGAGATCCTTTGGTGCATTTCTTAATGTTGCCGTGTTCTGTTGTTAAAACTGATGGTAACCAAAAGAGCTTTAAAATTTGTAGCCGTATTTTTTAATGTGGATACACTGTATTGGTATGTTGTATTTTGTAAATTATTTATTGTTATAGAACAAGCAAGCAAGACAGAATGAAGTTGTTGAATGTGTATGTATATTTGTAATTTTTGGACACCTGTTTGTACTTAGTGTTGAGAATACCTTGAATGTTTGTTTCTGATGTGGGAATGAGTGCCAGTAAGAATTATATTGTTAATGTAAATCTGAATAGACCAAGATATGTTAACTCTTAATGAATCTGCCACTGGAGACTATGGTTTAAAGAAATGTGTCTGGTTATCAAGTTGACCAGGGGTGGATTGTGGTGGACTTATTATTGGGGTCAACTTGAGCCAGAACACCCAGCTGGACTGAGCTGGTGTGGTTTTGGGTGTAGAAGGTCCACCTGAAGATTTTGTTGCCGACACAACATAAAGGAGAATGGGAGCAGAAGACAGTTGCTGGCTGTTTCCCAGGAGAAGCGCCATTGCAGCTGGTTTCCCTAAATGAACTCCACTGTTCCTATCACAGGAGGAGCCTGGGGCCTTGCTGTTGTTGAGGATGGCTGCTGTTGCTTTGGGGGAGCTCTGGTCTTCATCTCTGCAGCGAGCATCATATCCTGGTTCCAGTTTAGATTTCTTCAGCCATCATCTGCAGACATGGATGTACACGGGACAGTGCTGTGGGCTCCCAGCCCTTAATTGGATATTTTGAGTCTCCAGTGTACAGACATGTGGCACTTTTCTTGCATTTGGCTTATAGGTGAATTTTGTAACTTGTAAATATCCTGTATTAAATCTGTTCTCTTGCAAACCATTGGCTCTAGAAAGGTAACTAATACAAGGCAGATGAATTCTGATAAAAGCATAATCCCACGTAACTAGCATCCCAATCAAAATATAGACATTTAAGTCAACTTTTCTGTAACAGGGAAGAAAATGAGTTACTCTATTACTATTACAATTGACTTGATTCATATTTGGCCCTAAAATGTATGCCAGAAGAACCTAATTCAGTTTAAAGAACAAGAGGCTAGAAACCTGCACATAATAGATCCTCAGAATATAGCAGCTGCAATAGTCTACAATAGGACTTTAAAATTCACTGAAGGCCCAGAATAGTCACTTTATTTTTATTCTTTTGGTGGTGGTGGGGTCGAACCCAGGACCTCATGAATGGTAGACAAGTGGTCTAATAGTAAGCTATACCACCAGCCTTCGAAACAGTCCTTCTAAATTAGAAACTCCAACTAAACTCCTCCACCTCCAGGCCATTCCTGGGATGATCATTCACTTTCTTGGAATGGCCTGATTCAACCAACCAGTCCTTGACAGGCCCAGAGCGCAGGATGGTGATGGTATGGACACAGGTCTCTAGCTTCTTTCTAAATGAAAATACTACCTCCTGTAATTATATGGCATAGTGCAATTGTGAGATCTTATTTAAGTTTATTAAAATAAGGGACATGTTAGGATGCCCTATTTCCACCAACGTACAGTACTGAAGTACTTGAGCAAAATAAAAAGCATACCATATTTTATAGTAAGCTTCAAAGTCATAGTATCTATCTTTCCTAATTTAATGTGCCCAAAAAATACCAACTGGCTTATTTTATTAAGGAAAAAGAGATCCAATACTAAGAACATTGAAAACAAACAGCTTTCAGGAGGGATTGCTTTCACAGTAAATAACACTAAAAAGCCTCTAATAAAAATGGTGTAGTAGCTACACATGGTGCACACATATAGTACCAGCTACTGAGGAAGCTGATGCAGGAAAATCATATGAGTCCAAGAATCCAAGACTAGCCTGATTGATACAGTGAGACCCCATTGCAGAATCCAAAAAGCAAATCAAACAAAAGGAACATGGTATGGTAGAGGTGTGTGAGTAGAGATCTAATCACGGGAATAGAATGGAAAACACAGAAATAAATTCAAAGACAGAAATTCAAAGACATAAATTTAGTATAAAATAAGGAAGGTTGAAGTTGGGTGTGATGGTGCATGCCTATAATCTCAGCACTCGGGAGGCTGATGCAGGACTGCCATGAGCTCGAGGCCAGCCTGAACGGCATAGTGAGGTGCTGTCTCAAAAAACAAAAGTAAAAAAAAAATAAAAAAGAAAAAAAGAAAAAAAGAAAAAAAAAGAAAAAGAAGGTATTCTCAAATCAGTGGAGAAGGGGACATATTTTATAAAACAACCTACCTTGAATTACCTAGGAATAAGAAAGATCTTTATAGACATAATCCAGACTATGTACAAGTTTGATTAGCCTTACAACAGCAACAAACACAAAATCTTTTGTATTAAAAAAAGATGCAAGCCTAAGTAACAAAATGAGAAAACATACTGGCAACTCTTATAATAAAGGCTAAACTATAATATATGCAGAGCTCTTAAAAATTTGTATTAAAAATATAAAAAAACTCAAATTTTTGCCAGCCACTCCTCAGACAGAGGACTAATATCTAGAATATACAAAGAACTCAAAAAAAAAATAAACCACCTGAAACTAAAGATCCAGACAAGAAATGGGCAAGAGAAATGAACAGACACTTCACAGAGGAAGAAATACAAATGATCAACAAATATATGAAAAAAACGCTCAACATCTCTGGCCATTAGAAAAATGCAAATTAAAACAATGCTAAGCAAAATGAAAAGCACACTATTGCTTTTCCATCTTACTCCAGAAAGAATGGCAATCATTAAGAAATGAAATAATAAAAAATGCCAGTGTGGCCAAGGTGAAAAAGGAACCCTTCTTCATCGTTGGTGGGAATGTAAACCATTCCAATGATTTCCAACCACTATGGAAATCAGTATGGCGATTTCTCAAAGAACTGAAATTAGAAATTCCACACGACCCAGAGAACCCCCTGCTAGGTATCTTCCCTAGCAAGGGGTTTAAAACATCATATAGCATACTCCAGTGATACATGCGTGCCAGTGTTTATAGTGGCACAACTTGCAAAAGCTAAATCTTGGAAACAGCCTGTATACTTATCAACAGATGATTGGATGAAGAAAATATGGTCTCTATATATAATGGAATACTACTTGGCTATAAAACATGACACATTTGAGGCTGGGCGTGGTGGCGCATGGCTGTAATCCCAGCACTTGGGAGGCTGCAGCAGGAGAACCACCTCGAGTTTGAGGCCAGCCTAGGCTACATAGTGAGACCCTGCGTTAAGAAACAAAGACAAAAAACAAAAACAAAAAGAGACACATTTGAGACATCTGTAGGAAAATGGAGGCACCTGGAAAATATAACATTGAGTGAAATAAAACACACAGACAAGCTTAAATACTGTATGGTATCTGTCATCTGAATGAGGCAAAGTACAGACAAAGACAGTAATAAAGGATGGATAGAAGGGGACAAGGACATGGATCTCTTGCAATACAGAAGTGGTCAAAGGGAAAAGCGTGAGGAGTGAGGAGAGGAAAGAGAAGTAAGCAGAATAAAAATATGCCATGTACAGGAACCTAATAACCTCAGTTAATATAAACATTATACGCCATAACATGAACTAAGATTAATAACATTAACAAGAATGACAAATGGGATAGAGAGAAGGAGAGGGGGGAGGGAGGAGGAAGGGGATTTAAAAAAAGGAAACAAACTGTAATATGTACTAATAAAATTAAAAATTAAAAGTTAAAAAAATACAAAAAAAACTAGATGGGTATGGGGGGTACTGCCTATAATTCTAACACCCAGGAGGCTAAGGTAGGAGGATCTTGACTGATTTCAAGGCCAGGCTGGGTACACAGCAAATACAAAGGCAGTTTGGACTACATAATGAGACCTTGTCTCAAAACAAAACTAACAACCTCTCACCACCCAAGAACTTACAGAAAAACAATTCTGAGGGCACGAGACCCAACTTTCCCCTTGTGTCCTCAAGCCTGGCATACAGTAGATATTCAATAAATGTTTACTCAACAAATTTTTTTTTTTCTTGTGCTGGGGATCGAACTCAGGAGTTCATGCTTGCAAGGGAAGTACTCTAACCACTGAACTAAATCCCCAGCTACTCAACAAAATTTTTAACTGGTAGCTTTTTAATATTCATCCAAAAACATGAAAATTATTTTGATTTATAACAGCCTAGACAAAAAGGTAGTCTGACTTATGTACCTAAGAATAGCTGATAGTGGAAATCAAGTTATTTCTAGATGTTTCAAGAGGGCAGGGCCTAGAGAGTATGAATTTTACAGAATGAGAAAATAATAAAATCACATGAATATCTTGTCTATTGATCAAAGTTAATCCTGTATAATAAATAACAAAGTGAGCACTGTAATCCTTAAAGCCAAAAGACAATAATATGTATATTTGGTAAAAACTTATTTATTGGAGTCTTAAGGATAAGTTAAATTTAATATACCATCATGAGGAATCGCTTCTTGGCCTTTGGCTATGATCAAATATACAGTCATGAGGAGCTTGAATTTACCTTCTACCATATTACCAGCCTTCTGAAAAATTCTTTCTTCACACCACTGGCAGTGGATCAAGTACTGAATCTTTTTGGCTGTTTCATCTGCTGAAGTAGGTCCCCTCAAAACTCTCACAACGACCAAGACAAAGTGTTCCAGAGCCACTGCAAACAGCACTTCTATGCCTTTGTTACATCGGGCTGCAGCTCTGTAAAACAAGAGTAAAGTTATTCTGGAGTATTACCATTTTCCTTTGTTTGGCTACAATATACTGACAATGCTGACCTGGACAGTAAACTCTAGGGAGGTCATGGAAAATTCAATTTTTAGTAGTAGCAGTGCTTTCAGATGGTCATTACTGTAACTTTTACAAACTGAAATACGCAAAATAAAAAGGTCTTTGATTCTCCAGACATCTTCCCATATGATATATCCTGGTTTTCAGGAGCTCACTGTGCCATCACTGTCTCCCTTTTAATCTATTTCTTCCTATAAAAAACTTATTCCAAACAATGTACATTCACTGAATACTGACAGCAAAATAGTGTACCAACTGATGAATATTCAATGAACAATGAATTTTCTACCTTTAATTTTACAAATTGTTTTTGGATTAAGTTCTACTAAATACACCATTTCTGAATTTGTTGTTACACTATAAACATTTTAAAGTGTATACAGTAGGGTGCTGGCATGTGCAGAATGTGCATCAGTTTTCAGTTAAACAGAAAAACCCTGAAGGTCTATGAAGTCTAATAATTTTGTGGGGGAGGTGCTGGGGATTAAACTCAGGGACTTGCGATTTATCACTTGGGCTGTAATAGGTGCTCAAAAAAGTCTTCGTTTTTTCAACTGTTTAGAAATCTTGATGAGAAACAACTTTTTGTAAGATCACGTGCAGAATCAAATTTATAAGCTATTATTTTATTCAAACTATATAAAGATGAAAATGTGGTAAGACAAATGACTGTTTCTAAGTCTAAAAACGAATTTTTAGTTTTCCTTTTCATGCTGCTACCTCCTATCTACCTTCCTGAAATAAAGACTTGAAATTGTCACTTGTTCCTTGCTTACTACTTTATTTCAAAATGGAGAATAAAAATATTTCAGGTATAAACTTAAGTAAAATTCTAAAAGAACATAAATTAAAAACACATTAAATCAAGTCGAGATTACAGATATGTGATATGGAATTTATATTTCATGCAGATTTTGCACAGTGAAGTAAACAATCATCTATAATATCTTTTAATCATATACCAAAACATAGTAGGTACACTGTTGGCAATTTGGTACCTTGCCACTGCAGCTACAACAATTCTGGCTGCTAGTTCCTTGTAATACTCAGTTCGGACAATGTTACATCCATAGTGACGTCGTGCAACATGTTGTGCTTTGGCATATAAAGAACTGATATCTGTAGAAGTCACTGATACTATGCCAAGGTTTCTTATATTTCTGAATGCAGAATCTAGGTAGTTCACAGATGTTCCAAAAGGGTCTAGGTGTCTAAAATCATAAAGAATATGGACATATTTAAATTCATATTAGAAATCAAAATTATATCACTGTAATAAATTTTCAATGATAAGATGCTACAGATTCAAAAGTAGTTTGCAAATCTATTTTAAATACATAATTATTTTTTAATAATAAAATGAGGGGTCAGGAATGTGGCTCAGTAGTAGAATGCTTGCCCAGCAGGCTTGAGATACTGGGTTCATTTCCCAGTACACTGTAAAGTACAATATGTAATAAATAATTATATGTCAAGCATGTAAAAATAAAATGGGGCAAAGAAGAAAAGTTCATGCCCAGATATTTTATTTCAAATCCTGACATTTTACTTCAAATGCCGGATAATCTAATTGCTTAGGCCAATGTAAAAAACTATTAACATTCTGTTGTTTTTCTTTGTGGTACAGGGGACTGAATCCAGGTAAGATGAAGGTACATTCTCAACCCTGCCCGCCTCTGTTTTTTCCTGAGACAGGGTCTCCCCATGTAGTTCAGGCTGGCCTCAAACTCTTAGCAGTCCTCCTGCCTCAGTTTCCCAAGTGCTGGGATTACAGGCATGTAGCACCATGACCCGGTTTGTTCTCAACCCTTTTTGAAAAATTTTGAAAGAGCCTCTCTAAATTGCCCATGCTGGACTTAAACTTGTGATTCTCCTGCTTCAGCCTCTTTAGTGGCTGAAATTAAAAAGTCTATAAATTTAAATAAACAAAACAAATTGTTTAGCAAGTGACATAGCAAAAAATTTTAACTTACATGAAATCAAAAGATCTCAAATGCATTAGCACATTGGCATCCATTTTGGTCACCTTAATGTTACCAAGATTTTCTTCTCCTTCTTCAAGATTTTCATCACTCTCTTTCTTTTCTTTACTGTCCACCACAACTTTCAATTTGTTTAAATGGCAGTTTTCCTGAATCAATGTCACAGAATTTTCATTCAAATCATTAATTGTAACTTTGACTGCATTTCCAAGATGTTTTGCCCATTGCAATCCCATTATACCTTAGGAGAAATAAGGAAAATAGTAAGTTTAAAAATTTTAATAAACAATACAAATAGTATGTTGAATATAAAGATGTACATACATACTTTGTTTATTTATTTAGTGGTATTGGGGACTGAACCTAGACCCTTAACAATGAGGTATGTCCCCAGTCTTTTTAAAAACATTTTTTATTTTGTGATAGGGTCTTGCTAAATCCTGGAGCCTTCACACGGAGGTATGTCCCAAGCCCTTTTAAAAATGTTTTTTATTTTGTGATAGGGTCTTGGTAAATTAAATTGCTAATGGCAGGGCTCCAATTTGTGAGCCTCTTACTACAGATTCCCAGGATGCTGGGATTACAGGTGTGTACAACCACACCTGGTTATAATTATTTTACTCTTACTGTAAAGTTTCTAAAAACAGTTGCCACCAAAAATGTGCCTGATTTTTTTTTTTTTTTTTTTGGTGCTGGGGATCGAACTCGGGTCCTTGTGCTTGCAAGGCAAGTGCTTTAACCACTGAGCTAATTCCCCAGCCCCTAATGTGCCTGATTTTTATTAATACTTCTTATAATAGTTTGTGATCCTCAAATAAAATCTCTTTGTATTTTTTATTTCATAGAATAGGTTGGTTGTCTTTTTCTTATGGAATAGTTTTTCAAATGTAATCTTAAAGAAAAAGCCAATATATAATATAAATAATATAAGTAATGGAGGGGCTACTGCTTAAAGGAAGGATGGGAAGTTGAAAGCCCTCTTGCTAAAGTTTATCCTCATGTACCAAAATATGAAAAATAACATTTCTAGAACATTTTTCAAATACTGAACAAAAGCATCATTTCTGAATTAAAAAGAACAATTTTGTATGTGTAAGCAAATGGTCAAGAAGAATTAAGACCAAGAATGCTTTTTCTCACAGGCTTCCTATGCCTACTGGATTAGTCATAAATAAGGGACACTGGATATTGGAGATGGTGACATAGCCCAGCCAATATGGATTAGAAAAGTTCCAATGTATGAGAAATACTGACCATCTCCATGTGTCTTATAAATGGAAAAAAATGAATAACTTTGGTGTGTTAAGTACTTTACTTTTTTTCTTCATTATTTTACAGTAAACTTGTGAGTGCTAACATCCTCATTTTAGGAATGGCAAACATGTAAAATGACTGCTACAAAACTGATGTAAATTTACAAAAGCACATTAAAAAGGCTGAGAAGATATTCCTTAGATATCAGCTTCAATGATTTCAGGTTTAAAAAAAAGTAAAAAAGAGGTGTGTTAAGGAAAACACTGGGAAATAAATTTGGAAAAGTAGATTATGAAGGGGTCAGATCAGATTATGAAGGAAATTAAATTGCAGAGAAGTCTAGACTCCAGGCGATAAAGGTGCATGACTTTTTTAATTGAGCAGTAACACTATCAATGTACTACTGTAGAGGACAAACTGGAAGTAAGAGAATCAATTAGAGACTATCTCAATAGGATTATCACTAAATCATTAAATTAGTGGATATGGTATAGAAACAGTATGGGAGTTATATTACAAAAAATATTAGATCTGGTAGTTGAACTGGATGTGGGATGGTGAAGGGAGAAAAAAAAATTAAAAATGATGCAAATTCTACCAAGTGACCCAGAGGATATGACTTTGAAGCACTGTTTTTTCCATATTTGCTTTGAGACATTACTAGTGATGATACTGATGACAGCAGCAGTAGTAATCATACAGTATGGAAGATGCCTAATAGTTTTACAGCATTTGCTATTTACTAGGTACCCTTCTAATGACTTTAACTGTATTAATTTACTTAAATCTTCACTGTTCTAAGATGGGTACCAGTGTCTAACCTCACCTCCTACCTCCTT
The DNA here is from genome assembly GCA_004026905.1 of Hystrix cristata. Classification (NCBI taxonomy): domain Eukaryota; kingdom Metazoa; phylum Chordata; class Mammalia; order Rodentia; family Hystricidae; genus Hystrix; species Hystrix cristata. The sequence goes on along the minus strand of PVJO010001391.1, from coordinate 142,441 downwards.
TCTAACCAATGACAAAATTGAGGTATAATTTCCTGTGGTCATACAAACAGCCTGCAATGAAGCTGGGAGTTGAATCCAGGCAGTACAGCTCATAATTCATGCTTCTAACCACTGCTTTTCTGCAGGAGAGGGGCTCAGAAAGGAACGCTTATTCATGCCTTGGTACAAGCTTCCCAAGGGCATAATCCTATATTTATGAAAAAAGATTTGGACTGGGTAAAGTGGATTTTTAGAAATTCTCTACTGTTTTTCCATTATCTTTACTATAAAATTTCTTTTGGGAAAAATGTTCTAAATCTTCAAAACTACAGGCTAGGTAATGATCATCAAAATACATAAAAAGACTCATCAGTTGCAAATATTCTTGAAAAAAAATTCCTAACTAGATTGGATTAAACTATCAATTTTCAAATGTTATATGAACTATGCCAATATAATTAGGAAAAACCTTCACAGAAATTCTATAGGTCAAAAGACTTATGTCAACAAATAATTACATTAACCTCTCTACCCCCATATACACTAATAATGACAGGAGGGAACACAGTTTAGGGCAATAGTCTTTGGATTCTAATTTGAATTCTGAATATATTAAATAATTATTTGTAATCTTTTTAGGTATGATGATAATATAGTTTCTTTTTTCTTCCTGGGGCTGGGAATTGAGTCCAAGGGTCTTCGCACTGAGCTCCATCCTCATCCCTTTATTTTTCCGTTTTGAGATAAGTCTCACTAAATCACTTAAATTTCCCAGGCTAGGTTTGAAATTGGAACCCTCTTGCCTCAGCTTCCCAGAATGCTGGGATTACAGGCGTGCATCACAAGCCTGGCTTGTGGTTCTATTTTTAAAAAGTCTTTATCTTTTAGGCATGTGATTTAAATATTTATATGAAATGTCCATGATATATTTCAAATTAAAGGAGATAGAGAGACTTGGGCAGCGGTGGTGAGCCTACAGCACATATACTGCAGGTGGGCATGCACAGCCCTGTTGGCACTCGAACCAAGTGTATGAGTTGTTTTTTCTAAACTAAAACCTCAGTATTCAGGTATAAATGCGGTGTTGGCACTTTGTGATAAGTAAGTGGGTTTTGGGTTGCAGTCTGGGCACTTGGTCTCTAAAAGGTGTACCATCACTCGACTAGTGTATGCGGTATAGGGTTACAGATAAAACAAGACTTAGTATGAGTTGATTTTGGGTGGGGGGGGTGCTGGGGATCAAACTCAGGGCCTTGCGCTTACTAGCCAAGCACTCTACCACTGAGCTAAAGCTCCAACTAAAAGCTGATTGTTTTTGAAGTGAGTGATGGATACACAGGGATTTGTTATACTTATTTTTCACAATAAAGAAATTAAAAAATTTTTGGATCATTACATCAAAATATTTTGCTAGATATCATTTAATTTCCTCAGAAAAGATACTGTACAAATTTGAAAAACAAAATGGGATTTCAAACAAGCTTCCTTACTTACCTGTGGCTCCAAAGGCATCTAGACATTCCAAAGGTTTTCGTTCCTCAGCCAAAGCAGCCAATGTACAGAATATTAGCTGCCTAGAAGGAGGTAATAATCCGAAATAATTTTACTGTCCTATGGCTTCAGCAGTGCAGTACTTTCTTCATTTAAGAAAGTAAGAATGGGGGTTTCCTAGTTACAGTACAAACTATTTTGAAAAGAAATCTAAAAAAAAAACCCCAGTTAAATAGTATAAAACCTAAAAGTTTGTGAAATAAAACAATGAATCTAGATTCTGTTTAATAAGCATTCACTCATTTACTTTTTTTTTTAATTTTCTTTTTGGTTTTTTGAGACAGGGTCTCACTATGTACTTCAGGCTGGCCTTGAACTCACTATGTAGCCCAGGCTGACCTCAAACTCACAGTGATCCTCCTTCTTCAACCTCCCAAGTGCTGGGATTACAGGCGTGCACCACCATGCCCAGCACTCACTTAATAAAATTTGCCTACAAAAAAACAAGCCTATTGAGTAATTATATAAAGTTAGGGCTATTTTACTTTCTGACAAACTGGGGTGGTAGAAAATACAGAAACAATCACTCTGAGAAAAAGTTAAAATAGATGAATTTCATTCTGCATGTAGTTTTACATTTTAACATATTACAACATAGAAGTTAAGAAAAGGTATATCTGTAATGGTTTGAAACTATTTTCAATTATCTTACCGATTTAGTTTCATTTTGGGATTAAAATAGGAATCTGTTTTCTGAGGTATGGAATAGTTAGGACAAACTTGTACATCTGTGTCTGCTTCTTTCAAAATTTCATTAGATGGTTTAGCAGTAGAAGCTAAGATGGAAAAAAAAAACAAATTTCAGAGAAATACATAATCCTAAACATCTGAAACAGTCTGTATTTAAATAGCTATATTATTTTGTGTTAATGTAAACAGTTGAGCAGATTAAAAAATTGATTTATTCATCACTGTCTCTGGAAGAGTTGTATTTAGGAAGTATCTCGTAAATGAGGAAATGATGGTTGTTGTTTTTCTTCTTTTTTCTTGTTTTGAGACAAGGGCTCCCTTTGTAGCGCAGGCTGGCCTGGAACTCTCGGTGATCCTCCTGTCTAGCCTTCCAAGTGCTAGAATTATAGGAATGTGCCACTACACCTACAGCAAGTGAAAGTTTATGGTGAACTGAAAAGTGTATTCACTTAAAATTCTGCACACCAATACATTTGCATTATGATATACCTAAGGACAATGACTTTAAAATGATAGCACAAGATCCTAAAATACATTCATGATTCATCAAACACAACATTATGTTTGTACAGGTTGGCTGCAAAATATATTTTATAGTGGCATAATTGTTAGGAAACAAAGGCCAGGTGTGGGGGCACATGCCTATAATCCTAAAACTTGGGAGGCTGAGGCAGGAGGATCCCTGCGAGTTTGAGGCCAGCCTGGGTTATACAGTGAGTTCATGACCAGCCTAAACGACATAGCGAGACCCTGTCTTAAAAAAAAAAAAAAAAGGGGGGGGGCAACTACATTTCTCTATGATGCTAAACCACAGTAAGCCTTCTCAGTGTTATATAACTTGCTATGCCCAATGAATAGGCAGGTCACATATCTCACCATATTAGCCTTTCTCGAACAAGGTTCTGTGAGAAAAGTAAGCTTTCTTTTGAGTGCTGGGGATCAAAATCAGGGCCTTGCTCTGGCTAGACAAGCACTCTAGTCCCCAACACTGAGAAAAGTAAGCTTTCGAGAAACTTGTTGAAGTAACAGTTTTTTCAGTTCTTAAGGGTACATACTACCATTCTAGATGGACAGAGTGATTTATTATATACCGTATATGCTTTATACCATAAGGCTTAATTTTGGTTTTTTTGAGACAGGGTTTCACTACACAGTTCACCTGCCCTTGACCTCTCCTAGATCCTCCTGCCTCAGCCACCTGAGTGCTAGGATTAAAGGCGTGCACCACCACGACTGGCAGGTTTAATTCTTGAGAAAGGACAAGTAGCTATTAATGATTTGCTATCATTCAGGATAAAGGTCTTTATTTCACTCTGTATCCTCTTTCCAGTGTTTTCTAGCAATAAGTATACCATAGTTACTGGGATAACAGCTATCAGTAGGAATATAGTTCTATAATCTTTCAGATGATACCTGTATTTTCTTGACTGCCACATATTTTTTACACCATTTATTAAATACATCTGTTAAAGGTTATTAGGAAACTCGCAAAGAAAAACAAATGTGAAATGATGTACCAGGAGTCAACTGAAATATTTAGTTAAACAAGTATATTTTATCTGTCAATTGTGTGAAAAGTATAACTGGACTATTTTTTAAAGAATCTGCTTAATAATACGTTAATGAGATTGTTCAACTTACCAGCACTATAACTGGATTTAGTCTCTCCTTTATTCACATGGCGCCTAACATGTCCTAGCATATCAGTTCTTCTGGTGATTGTTGCTGAGCAAATGATACAGTGATAATGGGCGCCCATTTTACTGGATATCTATCAAACAGAGTATTTAAGTAAGTTACTAAGACAGTAAGTAGAAGTTTCAAGGTGCAAATATGGTAGTTTTTCTTGGGTATGATGGAATAGAAAATAATGTTAATTTTGGGTTGAGGATTTAGTTCAGTGGTAGAGCATTTGCCTAGAAAGCACAAGTCCTTGAGTTCAATCCCCAGCACCCTCCCCCAAAAAGAAAATAATGTTAATTTTGCCATGTGACCGAAAGAATCTTAACTTTGTTACCTATATTTACATATGCTTTTAAATCTTATAGTAGGCTACAAAGTTGTTTCCTAGTTTTTCCACTCATTCTACTCAGTAAAAAACTGTACTGTATTTTCTATAAGCTGCATTATAAATTGTATAATGTTGGCTGTGGTGTGCTGATAAATGCTTAACTGTCTTTCTAAGAAAATAAAGTCCTGAATTGTAGTACTTCCAGATTTCTGTGGTATAAATATTCTACGAAGGTCAGTTTTAAGCTAAAATTATGATACATTTCAAACTACCAATTTGAAATTGGGGAACACGAGATTGGAAAGAGATGCCCATCATTACAGAACATTGCCAACATGCAGACAGAAACCGATGTAAAGGGGGACATAGCTCAGTGGTACAGCACTTGCTTAGGGGGCGCAAGGCCCTGTGTTCGATCCCCAGCACGCCCCACAGAAGAGATGTAAAATAACCATAAGGGCACAGATAACAGTACAATGTAATAATTTGGCATGGTGACTTTTGAGTATTTATGACCTTAACTTTTAAATTATAACTTATTTTTAAATTTGTATGATTTAATATTTAATGATGGTCCTATTTAAACACTAGCTTGTAAGATTTCTGAAAATCTGAGCCACCTTTAGCACCCCACTAAATGTCAGGGATATAAGACTATTTTTCCAAGAAAAAAAATCACAATTTCTCATTTAGCTGAAAATACAAATACTACCATGGTTGCTTTACTAGTTTTGATGCCTTTTACTCTCAGTGCTGCTACCTCCTCTCTACTTGTGACTTTATAGCAAGTACAGAATAATGAAGATTACACTTGATTCTTACAGTAGTATGGTTATTATACTAAAAATACTTTGAGTTGGGTTGATGGACCAGGCAGTATACTTGCTACTGCTTAAGGCAAAAAATTTCTTTTATTTTTTGCTGTGCTGGGTATCAAACTGAGGGCTTCATGAATGCTAGGCAAGTTCTCTTGTAACTATGCTACACTTCCAGCTCAAGAATCTTTTTTTCTCATCACTTTATTGTCTTCAGTGACCCAAGAGAAAAATTTTAAATGAGGACCTATCAAGATAAAATGCATTCAGGAGTGTGTCCCTGAAATATTTTAGAGTTGGTACTCCTTTGGTCAAATATATCCTAACAATAAACACATTTACATGTAAAGTTATTATAAGATTTCAGAAAGTTTCTTGATTCTGTCAAATTAAATTTAAAAGGAAGAACATGGGAGATTGAATATGAAATTGAAACATACTAAGATATTTACTAACTCACAGAAATTTGAATGTATTTCATGATCAAAATTTCTTTTCTTTTTTTTTTGGTGCTGGGGATTGAACTCAGGGTCTTGTGCTTGCTAGGCGAACACTCTAGCCACTGAGCTAAATCTCTAGCCTATTTTATTTCTTTTTTATGTTTTTAATTTTTTTACAGTACTCGAGATTGAATCTGGGGTCTCCCAATGCCAGCCAAGCACTCTACCACTGAGTACGTCCAACACCCCTTTCAAATTTTATTTGGAGACAGGGTCTTGCTAAATTGACCGGGCTGGCCTTGAATTTGTAACCCTCCTGCCTCAGCCTCCTGAGTAGCTGGGATTACAAAATTCATTTTGTTTCTTTATTACTTTTTAAATTTAGTACATATTTGTGATACATAAAGAACACTCATTTAAAAATTGCTCTTTAAATCTGCCCTTTCAAAATTACTAAATGGGTTTTCATTTTGAACACAGGAGCAATTTAACAGAAATTAAAAACTATAAAGTAAGTTCACTACAGTAATTTTTTATGCATTTCATATTTTCCCCCTTATTTTATTAGTTTTGTTTCTTTTTCATATCCAAAGGTTTCTTTGCTTGACAAAAATACAAAGTGATATTATCATGAAGGGAGAGAGAATCCTGGTTAGTAAAGTATAAAGCTTACACTGCATGTTTTTAGTATTTTCCTACTATGACCCTCTGAAAGCATTCAGATACAGATTTTTTTTTTTTCAGACACAGAATTTTAAGTAAACTGCACTGCTGAATATGCACATTTTAATTTTAAATCAGGAATCACTTAGTAGCCCTTTGGCTAAGATCAAGTGTCATTATGAAGCAAGTAACACCTGTGCTTTCTTTAAAGAAGACAAAATTTAAAATAAATCTAACATCTGATTACCTGTTCTCCAATGTTTGGTTTTACTGGTCGACAAGGTAAGTGACAGATGCACATCCTGTAACCTAAAATGAACAATTGCTGGTTGTCATTAGATATTCAACTAGCATTAAAAATTATAAACAAAATTTATTTTCTGAGAATTGGGATAACTTTATACTTGTAATGTCATAATTACGCAATGCTTTAGTTTATACATAAGATACATATAAACAAAAATACAGGAGATCTAGGTTTGGATTCTGATTTGTTGACGGTTTTATTTTGGATTAGTCATTTAGTTTTCACTTTTTTTTTGTTGTTGTTTTTTTCCTGTTATGGGACTTGAAGGCAGAGCCTTGTGCATGCTAGGCAAGTGCTCTTGGACTGGGCTACATCCCCAGGCCCTTTCATTTTTATTTTCAGACAGGGTCTTGCTAAGTTACCCCAGCTAACCTTGAATTTGTCATCCAGCCGCCTCAGCCTTTCCAGTTGCCGGGATCACAGGCATTCGCCATCAAACCTGGCAGCACTCAGTTTTATTATGTACTTTGCCACTTTAACTTTTCCTTCGGCTTCATCTTTGCTTTGAGCTATATTTGCTATTGTACAGTCTTTTCTTCATCTACGATATGACACTCTCTTGGTTCACTTCCCATTCTTTTTTGTAAATTTTTTTCTGAGACAGGGTAGTAGCCCAGGCTGGCCTCCAATTCATGGTCCTCCTGCCTCAGCCTCCTGAGTGCTGAGATTACAGGTGTGTACCACCATGCTGAGCTTCTTTTCCCATCCTTCTTGACCTTTTATACAAATCGTTTTCTGACTCTTATACCCTAAAATGTAGATATTCCTTAGGCTGGGTCAGTTATGTGCATTTTTTCCATGGTAAATTAAACTACTTTCATGATTCCAATTATTTTTCCTATTAGAAAGAATCCCAAATTATAGGTGGATTTAATCATTTCTGAGAGCCACGTCCCTATTTCCAATTGCCAATTAAGCATCTATGAGGGTTAATCTGGCTAGCATCTCAAAAGCTACTTGTCAGAACTAGTTAAGTTTAATCAATCCCCTACCCTCTTTTCCTTTTGCAGTGCTGGGGACTGAACCTAGGGCTTTGCAATTGCCTAGCAAGTGCTCTACCATTGAGCTACAACCCCAGCCCTTATCAATAACTCTTGAATCAGGTCTACTTTTTTGATAAATGATTACGACTTAGTCTCTCCTAACTCAAGCTACCTTCTAGCTCATATGTCATCACTCTTTTCTTCTCACACTTTACGTCCAGTCATTTCTCTTGTACGTGAAGAAGTATCTCAGAACTCAGCCTGGCTGACTTGTTTTTTTTCATCAGAAAATACGCTTATTGTTAGTTCATTTAGTCTCATGGCTAAAGACAACTGTACTCAGACAAATGTATACGTCTAGCCTGAACCTCTCTCTGAAACTTCATTTCATATAGCCTAGCAGATGTATCCAACCTGTGGCCAGCAGGGTGCTCCCCGACTCCCTGTCTGAGACAGGGTCTCACTATGCAGTTCAAATTGGCCTTAAACAAACTGTGTAGCTCAGGTTGGCCTTGAATTCATCTTCCTGCCTCAGTCTCCCAACTGCTGGGGTTACACAAGGTGTACTACCAAGTCCAGCTCTTTTTTAATGTTATAAAAACATATGAGAAAAAGGAAGTTTTGTTACTTTTTTTTTTTTTTGGTACTGGGGATCAAACTCAGGGCCTTGCACTTGCTAGGCAAGTGCTCTGTCTCCAACCCCTTGTTACTTGTATACACTAACTATATTATTTATACACTTAACATGTGGTCCAATGTAATTCTTTTTCATTCAACATGTCTCAGGAAACCAAAAGGCTACACATGTCTGGAAGATACCTGACATCTCCACTGAGATGTATTTCAATCTTTATATTCTTAAATCTGAGGTCCCGGCCTTCTTCCTCAGATCTGGTTCTATGCAGCTTATCTTCAGTTCATTACAGGACAACTTCAATTTTCTAAGTGCTGAATTCCTAAATCCAAACATTTTTGGCTCTTTTTCTCAGATCTCACATTCACTGCTAAAGCATATCTTGTTGCTTCCATCTTCAACATATTTGTCAACTACTTTGAAGCCTGCCATTTAATATCAGGTTTTTTCTTTGGAGACAGGGTCTTGCTATGTTGCCCAGGCTAGCCTCAAACTTGTGATCCTCCTGCCTCAGCCTCCAGAATACCTGGGATTAGAGGTGTGAGTTACCATGCTAAGCTATCACAAGCCATGTAAGAGATGAAAACAAGAGAGCAAATCTTAAAGTTAAACAATAAAAGTATGTGGTGTGATGATGCACATTTGTAATCTCTGTACTCTGGGAGGCTGAGGCAGGAGAACTGCAAGTCTGAGACTAGCCTGGGCAACTTAAGTGATACCCTGTCTCAAATTTAAAGAAAAATGAGGGTGGTGGTGTCTGGAAAATGGCTGAGTGTGAGGCCCTGGGTTCAATCTCCAATATTGAAGAAAAAGAGTATGGAAAAAAATTTTTTAAATTAAAACAAGAACTTCCTTTTTAGCTAAGAAGACAATAAACATTTTCATATATAGTTAAATGTAAAAGATGGCTTGGCCCCAGAATTAGTCTCTAATTTTCTTTTGCCTAAATAACCAATGACAACCTTTTACTAGTACTAAGAAAAAAGTTCTGGCTTCTTTTCTGGGTGTCTCACATTAGCTACTTCACCTAACTGGTTGAAGTGTCATATAACCATTATTTAACAATTTCTGATTATAAATAATTATAATTATATACATGTTTAAGATTGATATTTTGGGGTTTTTTCAGAGGAGACTTCTGGTTTTATTCAAGGTATTATAAAATCTTCCCTATATAATTGCTGTTTTCATTACTTTTCTATGGAAATATTTCTAAGTTAGCTGGCATATACAGAATATATTCTCTCAATGGCTGCATTATATTTTGTCCTTTTTAATTCCAAGTTTTTGTTACAAGGTACATAGTGCAATGGATATCCTTGTACATCTACCTTTGCCTATCGATTCTTTTACTTCTATAGCACTCAAAGGAGAGAATTTGCCTGATGGAATGATCCATATTTTAAAAGATGGCCCTTGATTTTTTTAAAAATGCTGTAATAATTCACTATCTCAGAATCTCAGAAATTTCAACTTGATAAAATCTCATTTTTTTGTTCTTCAGCTTTTATTCTTTTGCTTATCCATCTTCTTGTTAAATTTATTTCCTCAAATTGCATTTTTGTCATTATAATTTTTTTTTTCTAATTTCCATTTAGCTAGAGTAGAAAAAGACTACTTTTATCCTATATCCCACCATCTTTCTTTTTTGGGGGGGGATGCTGGGGATCGAACTCGGGGCCTTGCGCTTAATAGGCAAGCTCTCTACCACTGAGCTAAATCCTCAACCTCTTTTCTGAACATTTTTAACTCTAGTAGTTTTCTAAGCTATCAGCAGAAAGATGTTATCTACCATGTATTTTCTTGTGTTACTACATTTACTTTGCCTTCAAGAACAGAAGTTGTTCTACTACAAAAAGAAAATGTTTATTAAAACACTGCTCAATAAGTAACACAGATTCCTAAGGCCAGAGTATCTAATACAGAACAGGTGCTTAATAAATTATTTTATTTTTCTGTGGTACTAGAGACTGAATCCAGAGCCTCTGCACTGGGTTATACACCTATCCTTTAAAAAACTGTTATTTTGAGACAGGTCTTGCTAAGTCACTAAGTTGCCCAGCCTGGTCTCAGGTTTGTGATCCTCCTGTCTCAGCCTTCCAGAGTGCTGGGATCACAGGCACGTGCCACTTGTCTGTTTATAATATTTATTAAACTAAACTCATATCATATTTATTTATTGCCTGTAGAATTATATAATCTTTTATTACGTACATTAAAAGTGGGACATAAAATTTTAAACTGAAAATGTTTGTGCTTCACAATAAAATTTCAAAACTGGTAACAAATATTGAATTTTATATATATGTAACTTTTTAGTAAGCAAATAAATACTAACCTTCAAATTCAACCGACACTTTCCAGTGTAAATTCTGAAGATGCCGACGAAGCTTATGGCTGTTACAAGCTCTAAATTTTTCCTTAGGGCATAATGGACAAGCCTGTTTGTTTCCTTGAAAAGAAAAAAAGCCCTGATAAAGCATAGAATATACTAGGTATAAATGCCTGTACTCAGCCACAAAAGACCTAACAAGGGCCTTTCTCATGCTCTCCTCCCACTTATTAGTTAGACTCTTTCTTTTTTTTCCTCAAAGGAAGAGAGTTTAATATGGCTCACGTAAATAAACTTTCTTAACCTTAGGGAAAAGTCATAATCCCTGACACAGAAGGCAATTCATAATAATTGTACACATGTTTAATGAGTTGTTTATTCTCTTTATGATTAGCTGATGCCCTTTTTGCCACTAAATACAGAGAAACTGAAGAAATGATAACCTGTATAACAGTCTCTAGCTAATCTGCTTGCCACAGAGAGTATCACTTTTGTACTCGGGACAGGAGAAAGGATAGCAATTCTCATACTACCAGAGGAGAAGGAGTTGGGCAGAGATGTATAAGTATCTGCTATTGTATTCCTCTACTACTCTGGCAGCAACGAAAACAGTTAACATATAGAATTAGAAAAATGGAAGAAGCAGAATAAGTAGATGAGATCTAATATAACTGCTCTTCTGAGATGGGAGAGCATGGTTAGTCATCAATCTGAATTTCATTATATTAGTGAACTTGTTAAATTCTTCCTTCTTTATCAACATATTCCTGAAAAGACTATGCATCACCAAAATAGAAATCTTACTTAATTAGAAATGTATCGCAAAAACTTTAATAGTATACAAAAGAATTAAAGCAATAGAATATACAGAAATAATAATTTAATACTTTTTAACCTAGTAAATCTTTCATCTACAAAACAATCCAAGAATAGGTAAATTTTATTTTTTTATATACATTTCCTACTTCAAAAAACTATGAAGTGATCTTGATAAAAACCAGGCACTAAAGATAGAACTGGGGCTGGGGCTGGGGCGCGCACACACACACACACACAAAGATAGGAGAACAGAAAAAGAGAAGTGTAAGACATTGATAACAGTGTAGAACTCTTAGAGTATCTCTAAATTGCCTTCTTGAGACTTCTTTTACATAGAAGAATTTTAACTTCCATGTTATTTAAAACAGTTTTGGGGATATCTTACTTGTAGGCAATATAATACCTAACTTAAAAAATAGACAGCTCTTAAATTTCTATGACATTGTAACTTCCTTGAGGAGTTGTAATTTAATACCACGGCACCTTTGCACACAGAAGTGATCCTGTTTCTTGGATTTAAAAAAAGTGGTTTGTTTTTTTCTACTCCTCTACTTCAACAGAAATAAACAAGTCTATCCTCAGCAAACTTTTTTTTATGAGCTGAAAAATAACCCATTAGAAATTAAGAGTGAGTCAAATACCTGCATCAAGATTATCAGGATTCAGCGAACTGGCAGAGTCAAAATCCTCTTCAGTTACAAAAGCTAACTTCTCCAAATCAGCAAGCTGCCTTTGAATTGAAATGTGTCTCTCTGCAAGAAAAATTTTAAGAGTTAGAAAATCCTGTTTTAACAATTCAAGTTCCATTTTTATTTGATCACATGCAAGTTTACCCTTTTATTTCCTGTAGTATATTGTCCTAGTACCTAGATAGGGAATACTGTGTCAGTTTACAAAATCACTAAAATACTTCAGTAAGTAAAAAAGATGGAAAAACCCACCAATGTGTACCTTTACAACTTTAACATTTTATCAGATTAATATAATTCTACAAAGAAGTTAGTATTTGTACAAAATACTGAAAAAATATGTCATGTTTTTTGTCTTCAAAGAACTTTCAGTCAAGTTGGAGAAATATGTTAATTTCTAACTGTAACACAAGGTAGGATGAATACCAGAGGTAACACTAATGATTGCAGGCATAAAGAGGAATGAATAATTAATTCTAACAAATGACTGAGAATATCTGACTGAAGAAGAATTTGATACCTAAGGTATGAATAGAATTTCAATTAATTAGGGGTTTAGAGACTGGCCTAATAAACAAACAAACAAACAAAAAAAAACCTCATGAGGAAAAGTATGTGGGAAAAAACATATAGCCACTTCTATCCGACACTTGGCTGGAATGTATATTTGGAGGGACAGAGTGTACAGAAAAATTTGTGTCCTTTGTTGTTTTCTTACAAATAAGCAATAAGTAGGCTCAGGCTAAAGTCTGTTAAAAAAATTTTTTTTTAAAAATCATTAGATTTTTTTGCTCCAGTAGCACACTGTATTAATAATCTTGGAATTCAATTCAGCATTATCATACATTCCTGCTCAAATTTATTAAAAGATGATTTTCTACTTTATTTTTAAGTCAGCAAAAACAAACAGCTATAAATAAAAATGACTTATAATGAGACACAATTTCTGTAACTAGGCAAAATTGTTTCTTGTTTAATCAAAAACTTTTAGTTGAGTGTGGTGGCACATACTTGTAATCCTAGCACTTGGGAGGCTGAGGGAGGAAGATGGCGAGTTCAAGGCCATCCTGAGCTATACAGAAACACTCTGTCTCACAACAAACAAAAGTAAACAAAAAACTTTGGGTTGCTAGATTTGACAGTAATAGTTAAGAAATGAACCCATATAGTCGGGTGTGGTGGCACATGCCCACAATCCAAAGACTCTGCCAGCCTGAGGCAGGAGGCTTGAAAGTACTAGCCCAGCCTAGGCAATTTAGTGGTGTGGTGAGACCTTGTCTCGGAATAAAAAATAAAAAAAGTATTGGAGATGTAGCTCAGTGCAAAAACTCTATCTTCAATCTCCAGTACAAAAAAAAAAGCCATGTGTACAAACTAATACACCACATTTGTACTGACTTTCATAGCTCAAATACCTATGTATGAAAACAAAATGCCTAGCATTACATAAAGCTATGCTTATTGAAATTATTCTAACTGCTAAATACTAGAAAATTAGAGAAGGAAGCCTGTAACTTACAAAACTGAAAACTGTGGACCACTAATGAACACTGTCAAAGATCTGTCTAAAAATTTGTACTATTTCTATAAGCATCTCTGAAATCACTTTCTGGTTGAAGACAAGAAATAGAAATCAAATAATCTGTATTTAAATTACTCAACTTGCATTTTGTAACAGTAATAATCCAGAAGTTAATAAGCAAATCTTGATCCCCAGCACCAAAAGAACCCCAACAACCCCCAAAAAGTAAATCTTTTATTGAGTCCAAGATGCTAGGAGACTCTCTTATAACTTCTTCTACCTTCTCCTCAATTTTCAATTCTACTTCAGCTATGCCATTTTCAACTTTCTAGTTCGACTGACTTCAAAAGATTAACTAGATCACCTAAAAATAATTTTTAAAATGTGATTAATATGTATTATAGCTCAAATGTACTTCAGATTCTTAATCATTACATATTTATCCAAGCAAAACATTTCCAGTTTTCTCAGACAGTATACATTCTTCAAATTACATACTTTTAATTTTGAAAAATATAAGTAAATCTTTCCAAATTATGTGTACCTTATTTTTAATGGTGGTGAGGTGGAGAAAAGCATATGTTACCTAAAGCTGCTAAACCACTTCTCAATAATTTAAACAGATGGGATTTAGAAGCGAGATAGGAAGCCACTGATTCAGAAGAGTGTAACATCCTTTACTCACCTATATAGTTGCAGTTGAAGAAATAACTGCCCTTATTTTGCACCTGCAAGCTCTTGATTTTATATAACAGGCCTACCTAAGGCATGCTGATTTTTGTCTTTTCCTGTGATCAGCCTCACTGTTTAGCAGTTGTATGATGTTTTAAAACTGCAAATAATTACATTAGACTATGACTATCCGAGTATTTCATAAACATTTAACTTGAAAGTGGCCTAGAAGTAGTAAAGCTGATGAATTCTTTTATTTCAAGTGGTAATTCAGAAAGAGTACAAAGGTCAGTTTATGGACCACAAAATTTCAGAACTCGTTGAGTATTTCTTAGATCTAACATTTTAAAATGTTCAGATGATACTTAAATGTTAATTATCGATTTTTTAAATTTTTTGGTTAATTATCAATCTTTCAAATTTCTGATTGGCCCAATAAACCACCACTTAGAAAACATGCAAGCACATTCAGAACACATAACATGGGTTATTAATTTTCAACAGTCGACTTCTGATGGACTACAAAACTCAACTGGTATTTGTGTGTGAGGGAAAACATCCATAATTTAGTAGGCTTTTTCCCAAACAGCTCATTAGCTTCAGATTCTTTTTGGAAGCAAGTATCTAAAGGAAATGGAATGAGGCAAGCCCATCTCTTCTTTGGGTATGTCGAGGCAGAAAAAGTAGTTTAAGGTAATGATGTCTAAATCTTGAAAGCTAGAATCTTAAACAGGCTGCCTCGGTTTATGCCACGTTTGGAAAGAGTTAAGCAAAGCAGAGTAGACTGAGGCGAGAAACTACCAAATTATGTGTAACTACTTACATTTTTGTACCATAAAACATCACTTAACAAAAAAAGTCCCTTAACCCCATCATTTACTACTATCTTGCCTCACCTCTGGCCTCCACCTTTCTTTCACTGGGCTGTCCTAGAGGTTTATGGAGGTGCCTTCTTCCATTCTGTAGCCCAGTTTTACATTCAATCGCTACACCGGTTCCCCCATTCCCCCCGCTTTTCCTAAGCCTGCCTTTGCCCATAAAAACCATCCCAAGGGGGAAAGGCATCCCCTACTCCCCAGGAGCACTTTCTCGCTTTTCTGCGGCAGAAAGATGTGGGCCTCCTGCACTTACTGCTTTCAGCCTCCTCAGGGGCAGAGGCTAGGGACGGGGACAGGGCCGGAGCCTGGGCAAGGGCTGGGGCTGAAGCCGAGGCCGGAATCGGAGCCGAATCTGGGGCCGGAGCTGGGACCCGAGCCGAGTCCCGGGCCGGGGTCAGGACCTGGGCCACCTCCTCCTTCTCCAGGGGTAGCAGCTCCTCCTCCGCCATGTTCTCCATAGTTACCGCCTCCGCGCCTGGCCCGCCCGGGGACCGGAGCGGGCTCACGGCGGGGTGAGAGAGCTGACGTGAATGCCCACAGGGCTGGATCCAAGGAGTAGGGAAGCGAATGGGGAGGGCGGGTTGCGTTCGACAGACAAAAGACGGAGAACCAGTGACCAAATCCTGTCAAGAGAAAAATAGAAACCCAGAGGCAGCGATTCGAGAACCCGTCGACTTCCCTTCCCCCAGGCGTTACGACGCCACCACTGACTGCGCAGACGCCAGGTAGGGACGACATCCAATGAGTGAGAGAGTTCCGTCTTCACTGTGTTTCCGTTCCACAGCTCGCCACCGAACCCAACCGAGACTACAATTCCCAGGGTGCACCGCGCCGCAGGGCGGGGCTGAGCCACAAATTCGTAGAGGAAGCACCTGAAGATCTACAGAAGCGCCCCGGAACGTTAGAGTGGTAGGCTGGCCCCAAGCGCCGAACTACATTTCCCATTGGGCAGCGCGCTCGGAGGGGGGTCTTTCCTGTGCCTTGGAACTGTGGAAGCACCACCGCAGCCTACGCTGCTAAGGTAAGGAGTCGGAGGGGGTCGACTTTTCTCAGTATAGGGTCACCCTCGTCCCGGTCCCAAGTGCGGTCAAGGGTGCCGGGCAGTACGAGGGAGACTCGAGTCACTGGAGCCTGGGCGGGGCGACTCTGTGGGCGGACCCGCGGTCGGGCCCGCTGAGTGGAGGGTGTGGTTCTGGCCTGGCGCTTTGCGGGCCGAGGGAGCAGTTCTGAGGGTTGTCTGCGTAAGCGCTGCACCAGATTACTTGTCAGTCTGACTGACTTGGAGTTGGTGTTTGTTCTTCATTTCGCACCCTCAACCTCTGATTTCCTTTATTATTTTTGGTTTGGCCTCCGTATTACCAGTATCAGCAGGACTGGGGTGCAAGTGTTCCTTGCATAGGGATTGGTTTTGCCTTGTTTTTAGGGGCCCTTCTCCCCGCCCCCTGGCACTGGGGATGGAACCCAGCGTCTTCACACTGAGCTACATCCTCAACCCTTTTTTAAATTTTTCTTTTTATTTTGAGACAGTGTCTGTCTAAGTCGTTAAATTGTTCGCCCTGAGCTCGAACTCGTAATTCTCTTGCTTTGGCCTTCCAGAGCGCGCCATTATGCGCTTGTTTCTAAGCTTTAATAACCAGGCCTCTGAATGGGTTGAACTTTGGGGCCCATGGTTGGTATGTTTCCTCAAGGCATTTGGGTCAGTTAATTCTCCCTCCCCGACACTTACCTCACCTGTATTACCTTGCCATACTTGGCACTCAGGCTCCCCCCGCCCAAAACAAACCAAATGAGGGAGCACGGAAAAATATTTTTGAATTTTCTGGTTGTCCTGCCTGTGACTGGTCTGAACGTTATAGGAAGCAGGAAGGAGAGGGGAAGTCTATTTTACTCTCAGGTGCTAGGATCACACTTGTAGTTCGATTTTCTTAGCTAATAAAGCAGTGCTTTTCTTATTAGTCTGTTTCTACTTGTTTCAGAACGTAGAGAGAGGGAGCATGGTTGTTTGGCACTTTGAAACTCTCTCTGGAAGTTAGCCTCCTCTTTCCCTTCTCATTAAGTATATCCGAAGGGCTTTTTTTTTTTTTTTAACTTTACCTACTTCAATGGAAACAGATAATTCCTACCAAGATTCTTTATAATTCTAAAGGCCTTTACATCAACTCTCTTAAACTAGTATTTCTGGATGTATAGTTGATTCACTGCTAAAGTCAGTTAATAATAGGACGATAACAATGATTAACTTATAAAAATGCTGACTGCATCAGTGCACCATCCAGGAATCATTGATTTTTTAAAAATTTCCAGGTAAGCGCTTTTTTTTCTTTTTTTCTTATTTTAATGTAGAGGACTACTTTTGTCCTTACCAAGCAGCAGTGATTATGAGGAGCTATCTAGGAGACTTCCCACACAGGAAGTACCCCCCTTCTTTAGTTCATTTTGAGATGAATAAAATCAGTATGAACTTCACACTAATATGAATATAAAGCATGTCATAGTAAACATTTAGATGTTTTCCCTTGGATTGTCCATTATCTTTAGTGTTCTTTTCCTATGTGTTTTGGGGTAAGAGGTTTAAGTTAGCGTTAGGGTATCCAAAAAAACCAGCTGTGTCAGTTACAATTATAAAACATAATATTATGACCAGTTAGATAGCATTATGACCTCTAAGCAATATCTTTCGTGGGAGTTCTTTTACTTTTTTCTTCTTAAAGAGATTGGTGGTGGATTTCTCTATATTGCCCCAGGTTGACTCCAGAACTTTTGGGTTGTGCCATCTTTCTGCCTCAGCCTCCAAGTAGTTGGGACTGTGAGCACATGCACCACCTTGCAAGACTGAAGTTACTGTTTTTTTTAGTTGTCCCCTCTGTCTCCCCAATGGACTAGAACCCTTGAGACAAGAAAGGGAAAATATATTTGCTGTAATTTGGAAGGTCAACTGTGAATTCAACTATTACCATAAACTAGCTTATAAAGCAAAATTCCTGGTTAGTTTAGAATCTGTTCTTGAAAGTCTATGTTGAATATTCATTTTTCTTATTAGATTTTTCTGTAAGCTACTAGCATCTTCTTTTCATAGTCATCAAAGCATTCTAAAAGTTTAGTATAATTGATCATTCTTTTTTTTATTTTTATTTGAGACAGGGTCTCACTATGTAGTTCAGGCTTGCCTTGAACTCAATATGTAGCCTAGGCTGACCTCGAACTCCTGACAATCCTCCTGCCTCAGCCTCCTGAGCTCTGAGATTACAGGCATGCACCACCACACCTGGCTGATCATTCTTTTTTAGAACCTCACTTACTCTGATCATAACTGACCAGGAATAATGGGAAGTGCTTGGCTTCTAGCCTTTGTTACATTCATAATAGCTGGTCACTACCAGCTATTTTGTCTTCCTTTGTCTTTAGCTCTAGATCCCTTTTATTTCTTCCCAACCCAACCTGGTGGTGTCCCCAGTCTCTAGCTACTCTTTTGCAGCACAGGATGCTGCTCTATGCTGTGGGTATACTCTAATTTGAGACTGTTTCTGACCATATGGTGTGGATATGCTTGTTTTATAACATAGTTTTTAATACAGCATACTTTTTGAGACACACTGGGCCTAGTAGAAAAACCCACATAAGTATCTAGATCATACTAGGTACCACCCTGTACAGGGTATTTTTTTTTTTTTACAGCCGTTGTTTCATTTGACTCCTTCAAAAACCATCTAGAATGAGTCATCTGTGCTTTACTTGTAATGAAAATGGGGAACAAGAAATGTACATAGTTTACCTGAAGTCCCACAGAGTAAGTGACAGAGGGTGTGTCTGGAAAAATGAAAATATATGAGTAATTGGTTTTGAGGTGTAGATGGGGTAAATTAAATCAGTCTTGTAGGCAGTAAAATACGGTGATCTAATGCTTAAGAGAAAAGTCAGCACTCAAGGCATAGTTTTGAGAGTAATTCCTGAAGAGTTGGTAAAGCCGAGGGAGACAAACAGGTCCTTATAAAGGAGGAGAGTGTAAGGGAAGAAAAGTGGAATGAGAGAGTCTTATTATCTTGAGAATGGCCAGAAAAGGAAATCATTTTGTAAAACTCCAATCTTTATATACCTTTATGTACCTGAAAGAATAATAATTTCTAGTATGTTCTATGGTAAAAACACATCATGTATTTTTAATGTTTATTTTAGCTTTTCAAGATGTCCAACAAAGAATCTTGTGGAAAAGAAGAACAGGCTCAGCGAAATAGCACCATCTCATCATCCATCTATAATGAAGTAAGAATTTTGATTTACTGATTATAAGATACCCTTGTTCTCTGTAGTTCTGTATAATGAAAAAATATACCCCACTTCTACAGTGAGATATGAAAGTATTTTGTTCTGCCTGCCTGACTCAGGAGAAGTCATTTGCTTTTTCTGTTCTTTATTTTTTCTTACTTACATTATTTTTTTCTCACAAGTCTATGAGATATTTATTATCCCCATTAAACAGTTTAAGAACTGAAGCTTAGAAAGTAATAATTTAGACAAAAGTAATTTGCCTAAGTATTCCAAGTCCCTATATCCTCCCATTCATAATAATAAGTCATCATTAGACTATTTCTCACATTTTTTTCCTTTTCCATTTCCTCAATGTTAGCTAAAATTGTACTCAATCAAGCAGAATGGCCAATGCTGTGGGGGGTAGATGGGGCTAATGGTAAGGGAGACATACCATGTTTCTTTCTCTGTTGTTCTCAGCACACTGCCTTTAAGAAGTGTTTTGGTAGATGGAATTTAGGGTATCTTGTTAACTGAGTGGATTTTGTTTCAGGAACCAAGACTGCAATGCAATTGATGTAATCAAAGCAAACAAACAAAAGACCCTGTAATCATATTTATTATATACCTTCCGAATAGTCTGTGTAATTCATCATCAGGATTAGACAATGTTTATGTTATTTCACTGTCCAAACTGAGACATTAATCTGGCAAAAGTGAATGCGTATTTACTGAAGAAGTGCTTTCTGTGGTAGCAGGCTAGTTCATAAGATTTTCTTATGGGCTGGATGAAGGATTAAAGACGTCATTGCTCTTTGTGGTGTTTGTTCCTAGATTATTTATTTTCTGGTTAAAAATCTGGTCTTCTAGGTATAGTGATAATTGGAATTGGGACTCTGGGACATGGGCATATAGTATTCTTGCTTCCTTAATTTATACCCCCTCCCTCATTTACCATTCACAGTGAGTATGCTGTTTGCTATTCCTTCCCATTCTCTCTTAAACCTACTCTATTAAGACTTTTTCTTGTCATCACTCCCCTAGTTATATTCTCTTCAGGCTAGTAATGGTTTTCATGTTGCTATGCCCATATGACTTAACCTATCAACAGTATTTGTCATAGCTGATTACCCCTTGTTCTTGACACATCTGCTTCACTTAGCTTCTGAAATACTGTACTCCTGACTTTTCTCCTCACTGTGACTGTGTCTCAGAGTCCTGTTCTGATTGTTCTCCTTCTTAAAATTTAACTTGCCAAGTGCCTGGGGCTGTTTTCCCAGTTTGGTAAATTACAGTTCCATTCTTTCAGTAGCTTAGTCCAAAACACTGTGATCATCCCCTGCTTGCATCCAATCTATCAGCAAATTCAATTAGCTTTGTCTTCATAATAAATTCAGACTTTACTTCCTCTATTGCTATCACCACCAATCCAAGCAATCAGTTTATTTTCCTTATTATTCTAGTGGTTTCTAAATTGATCTCCCTGCCTCTCCTTTTCCTTCCTCATGGTCTTATTCTTAACACAGCAGCATTATGGTCCTGTTAAAATCATGTCATTTTCCATGGTATGTGTTCGTGGTTTTCCATATCATCCAGAGTAATAGCTAATGTCTTTTCTGGGACTCACAGAACTACCTACTCTCCACATCTCAGCTGCTGTTGTTCTTCTCTTTGCTCTTCCATCGCATGGTTTTATTATTGTAGTTCAACCAGCAAGGTACTTTCCTGCTTCTAGGGCTTTACCCTTGCCAGTATTGCCTTTGAATTGGAAACTTTCTGTAGATGTTTATAAGTACTTGGTTTATTTCATCACCTCATTTAGGTGTCCATTCAAATGTCAGCTTATCAATGGAGTTTCATCTGACTGCTATATTTAAAAATAACATCGGAAATCTTCTTACTTCTAGTTCCTAGCCCTTCCTGTCCCCTTTCTCTGCTTTGTTTTATTCTATAGCATCACCTGACACTTAAAATATATTGTTTACTTGTAAAATCTTGCACTAGATTTTAACATATATGGAGTTAGAGACTTTTATTTATTTATTTATTTTTAATTAACCTCTTCCCACTGTCTAGTATGTCTTTGGTACAAGGTAGGTACTCTAAGCAAGTTTATCCTTGATCTGTTGGATTCAAGATCCACTGAAAAATAACAGGATATGTGTTTTTGCTTTGTAGAAGACTGAATCCCACTGTGCAGTGCTGCCTCACAACACACCCCATCAAATCCTGTCATCTGATTTCCTGTTATTACACCTGTATTTGTTTCATTTCTACCTTATGAGCAACTGGGACTTTTTATTTATAGTTAAGTCTTCCTTCTAGTTGACCCTTTGTTTTTCTTGGCAAAATTTATGTGTTGTAAAATGTTGTTCTCTTGAGCCCACGATTGAATGGCAGTGTCAATTTATAATAATGATAAAATAATGCTCTATCATACTGTGCTTTATTTTGCACTCTTATTATCTTTTCTTTTTTACCTCACATGGCATTCTTTGGTCAAGAATGAAAAAACAACTTCATCAGGTTCTACTGTTTCTGCTTACTCTATAAGATCAGCTTCATCAGAGAAGAGAAAACTGGTGAGTAACTAAAAATTAGATATTGTAACTAAAAATTATTTATATTAAAGTTCTCTGTTTTGTTTTTTTTTTTTAATAAAAGTTGGTCAAGCTGGCCGCAGACTCTTTGGCTTAAGCAATCCTCTTGCCTAAGCCTCCTGAGTCAGAGGTATATAATATAAAATTTCCCTCACTATTTTCCATATTTTTTTTCCTATTTTATTTACTTTTTATAGCCAATTAAAAAAACCCAATATATGTTTTATTCTTCCTTCTCACTAAAAGTGTTTATCAGGTTCTTTATTTCTTGTGGTGGTAGACCTTACCATGTGGGATTAGACAACCTGGATATAAACTTAATGTTTGTCGGCCTTCTCACATATATGGCTATATTTATCTTTACAATCTCTTTTTAAGGTGGGCAGAGCAGATATATTGTTCATATGTTCACGTTGAGAAATTGAGATTCAGAGGGTCAAATGATTTGCCCAAGGATGTAAAACTGTATACACCAACAGAGTAATAATTAGAAACAGTGACAGCAGATTAAACACATTAAGCTAGTCTCTGGGTGATTGGTGAAGTGCTTAACCATATTAAAGTTGAAGTTAAAGGTATGTCCAGAATATCTATAAGGTTGTGGTGGGTAAAAGGGAAAGTAGTAAAAGTTCCAGGGATGCAAAATTGTGTTTTAAGAATTTACTTGTTTTTGTATACAGTGATGCATTGCTTAGCAATAGGGATACATTCTGAGAAATGCATTCTTAGGTGATTTTGTTATATGAACATCACAGTGTACTTACACAAACCTGGATAGCATAGCCTACTGTATGTGTAGGCTATATGGCATTGCCTGTTGTTCAAGGCCATAGCATATTGCTATACTGAATACTCTGGACCAGTGATGGCAAAGAGTTTTCAGCGATAACAAACAGCCCGCTGCAGCATGCGTGCCCTAGGTGGACCACCACTGTACTAGGAGATTGTAATACATATTTGGTTCAGCTGTTTGTGTATCTAAATATGTTAAAATATAGAAAAGTTATAGTAAAAATGTGATGTAAAGGATAAAAATGATACACTATATTGTAGAACTAGAAGTTGTGCTATAGTGTGTTGACTAAGTCATGAGGGAACATGAAGACCAAGAACATTACTGAACACAATTATAGATATTGTAACTATCGCTTCTGGGGCTTTTGGCTAATATCAAGTGTAGATATTGTAACTATAATACACTTAGACTTCGCTAAATTTTTTTTCTTTTTATTTTATTTTAATGGTACATTTTAGATGTATATAGTGATAACATTCATCATAGGGGATTTGTACCTGTACGTGATACATCTTTTTGCTTCTTTTTTCCCATTCCCTTCCCCTCTCTTCACCCCCTCTTCCTTCCTTATTTACAAAAGCTTTGTTTCTATTTTTTTCCTTCTATTTCTTATTTCTCTTGTCCCTCTGTTCCTTTTCCCCTTACCCTCCCTTGTTCCCTTTCCCATTTGGACATTTTCTTCCCTTTCCCAATATAATACATTTTATTTTTTATTTACACTTTCAGTTTCTCACACCAGAGAAACAATGCGGTATTTAAACATGTGTGTCCAGTTTATTTCACTTAAGAGTATGGTCTCAAGATGCATCCGTTTACCTAGAAATGTCTCAAGCTTATCATTCTTTATGTGTTCACTAAATTTATTCAGTTTTTTTCTTTAACAATAAATCAACCTTAGCTAACTATGGCTTTTTTATTTTACAAACTTTAACAATTTTTAAAAACTTTTTAACTCTATTTATTTCTTATTTTTTTGTTTAACTCTCAGTTTAAAATGCAAACACATTGTATAAAAATTTTTGTACAAAAATAATTTTCTTTGTGTCCTTATTCTGTAATTATTTTATTTTATTTTATTTTATTTTGCGGGGATGCTGGGGATCGACCTCAGGGCCTTGTGCATGCAAGGCAAGCGGTCTACCACTTGAGCTAAATCCCCAGCCCCAAATTTTTTTATTTTAAAATTATTATTATTTACTTTTTAACTTTTATTAAAAAGACAGACAGACACACACACATGCACACGCACACACACACACACACACACACACACACACACACGCACACACAGACTAATCCTACACAGAGTCAGGATCATCAGTATCACTATCCTCCTCATCCACATCTTGTCCCACTGGAATCTCTTCAGGGGCAATAACATGCATGGAGCTGTCATCTATAATGATAAAACCTTAGGGGATACCCCTTGAAGGACCTGTCTGAAACTTTTTGGGGTGGGTTTCTGAATGTCAAACTAGGGCTTCATGCACACTAGGTAAGCACTGTACCACTGAGCTATAGCCTCAGATTCTGAGGCTTTTTTGAGGAGTGTCAGTCTTTTCAGAAATATATCTAGGGTCATTTGGTTGGTTGGTTTCTTCTTCATAGATTTGCTTATAAGCACATAATACACTCTGAACACCCCTCTCCATTAATGGAAACCTTTTGTTGTTGGGATGTGTGTTTTCCAACATTTTAAGGAGCTTGTTGAAATCTGCAAAAGCCTCTGCTAAATCCTTCAGTGAATATTTTCCTGGGAGTTTGTTTTATTCTCCTGCAGTTTCCTTTTCTCTTGGTCTTTTCTCAGCTGTAGGTTGTTGTTCTGATTTGATTATAATCTTATGGGATCACATATATGCAGTCTGTCATTTAAATGTTATGATACGACTAAAATTGTTTTTGAAATTTATCAATTTTTTTTTCTGATGCTGGCAGGGGATTGAACTATGGCCCCAGCCCATTATCTTAAAAAATTTTCTCCTGCTTGCTTCCTTCCTTCTCTTTCTCCTTTCCTTTCTTTTTTCTTTCTTTTTTTTTGTGGTACTGGTATTGAACCAAGAACCTTCTCATTGAACTATATTCCTGGCCCTTTTTAAAATTCTGAAGCATGGTCTTGCTGAGTTGCCAAGGTTCCCAGGCTGGGCTCAGACTTGCCATCCTCCTTTCTCAGTCTTTTGAGTAGCTGGGGTTACAAGTGTGTGCCAAAGTGCCTGGCTTAGAAACATTACTTTCATCATATTTGTTCTCTGCAGAAGTATTTTCACTCACTGTAGTTATTTGGGCTTTCTTAAATTTGGTCCCACCTTAACCATCCAATTATCTTTATGCTTTTTCCTTCTTTCTTGAAAGAGTCCCTCTTCCCCTGGCTAGGCTGCTTTATTTTCTCTCTGCTGAATTTATATTATTCATTATCTTTCAATCTTCCACATATATTTTGCTCACCTTTCTTCTTGGGGACCTTCCATTTTTTTGGTGGTTGATGTTTGAAACTTTTAGCACCTACTAACTACTAACTAGTTTTAGCACCACTAATGTATTATTCTGCTTCACCACTCCCTCCATTAGGTTATTTGTAAAAATCGTTTATGTGACATCTTATTTTTATGAAAAAAAATCGTTTATGAAAAATCTTATTTTTCTTGTTCCTACCTCTTCATCCCCAGAGTACACAAAGAGGAAGGATAGTAGAGTGAAGAGAATGAGACAGATCTGGTTTTAAATCATGACTCTGCTACTTACTTGCTCTGTAATGATGAGAAAGATATCTGACTCTGTTTAAGATGGGCATTTTCTGTAAAAAAGGATGATAATCAGAGCTATCCTTGAAGATGATTGGAAAGATAAAATTATCAGCCTATTTACTAACACACAACTGTAGAAAAAATTTTCTTTCAGTTGCCTTTCCCTTTAACTGAAGTACTAGTACATCATTTATATTTTCTAAGTAATAGATTTTTTTTTAAAATTTCAGAAATCAGATCATACTGACATTCAGTACTGCAATACGAAAAGAAGACAGGAACTGAAAAGGTAAATTCCCCCCTTTTCTTGGTATCTTTTTACTTTTTTGGCTGAGAATTATGAGGCTAATGCTCAGATTTGGTCTTTTACTTACTTTATTATTGTTTTTATATCACAGATTATTGTTACTGAACTTACTGAATATTACTGTAAATATAAGGAAAAGTTGATGAAGCTAAAAAGTCTATGAAAACTATTGTGTACATGATGCTAAAATATGATGTAGATTTTAATCTCAAGTGATTTGGTTTGGGGACATATTTTTAAGATACATAGCTTGGTTTTATATATATGGTACTAATAGAGAGCTTGTAAAGGTAATTTAAAATTTTTTTTTAATTTTTGTATTTTTACCAAGAACATGCATTGGTACATTGTATACATAATGATCATAATCAACATGGTTATTTTGTACCTGTACATCATACATCTTGGTTTTCCCCCCTCTGTAATTTAAAATTTATGGATAAATAGCCAAGTGTGGCGGTGCAGGCCTGTAATCCTAGCATTTGGGAAGGGCAGGTACTCTATCAAACAAAAATTCATTTAAGTACACATTCTCCTGTTATATATGGATTTAAGATGTAGGGCAAAAAAAAAAGTGCCTTTAAGCAAAAGATAACTAGTGAACAGTTGTGCTTTAGTGAACTTAAGTATTTTTAAAAGATAATATAAAAAGCATTAAAAATCTAGTTCAAAAAATTTAGCAAAAGCTGGGCATGGTGGCGCTACCTGTAGTACCAACACTTGTGAGGCTGAGATAGGAGAATCACTGTGAGTTCAAGGCTAGCCTGGGTTACATAGTGAGTTCAAGGCTAGTCTGCACTACGAAGTGAGACCCTGTCTCAAACAAAAAAATTTTTTAGTAGGCCATAGTCAAATAAAATAGGTAATTTGTGATAATATATACTTCAACAGATGATGATAATATAGATGTGAAGTATCACACACAAAAAAAGATGACTCAGAAGAAAACTGAGAAAAGATGAGAAAAGGTGGATTTTTGTTTGAATTAGTCTTGGTTTTTACCAGACATTAACTGAGATTGTTTGGGAAGCAGAACTTATATTTATATATTTAATGCCATTTTCTATCTTCAGAGAAACCTTCACCTTACCAACATTTGTCACACATCATACTCTTTATACTTATTAACCTCAATTAATGGCAAGAAATACTTTTACCAGCAAATTCTCTGCAATTTTTATCCAAGGAATGAAGAAATGAGAGGGGAAGGAGAGGAGGTAAAGAGGATGTTAAAAGAATTAACATGTGCTATGTACATGTATCAACTCCCCATGATGAATGTAACCATTATGTACTGCAAATATGTACTAATAAAAATAAAAATCAATGGGCTGGGGATTTAGCTCAGTGCTTAGAGTGTTTGCCTCGCATACATGAGACCCTGAGTTCGATTCCCGGTACCAAAAAAAAAATTAAATAAATAAATAAATAAAAATCAAAAAAAGCAAAGAAAAATAACTGCCATCATTCCTATGATCATTCCCCAAGTTCTGTAGTTGTAATCAGTTCTGGTTAAGTTTTTAGCCATATCAATTTAGTATAACTAATATTCTCTGTATATATAAAAACAATTTAGTCATAATTTTTCTTTTGAGACAGGGTCTCACTTTGTAGTGCAGGCTGGCTTTGAACTCACTATGTAACCCAGGCTGGCCTTGAACTCCCAGTGATCCTCCTAGCTCAGCCTAATGAGTGCTGGTAGTACAGGTTGTTCCACCATGCCCAGCTTTTGTTAAATTTTTTGAAGTAGATTTTTAATGCCTTTTATATTATCTTTTAAAAATATTTAAGTTCGCTAAAGCACAGCTTTTCACTAGTTATTTTGCTTAAAGGTACTTTTTAAAGCCCTACCTCTTACATACATGTATAATGGGATTAAGTGTATTTAAATGGATTTTTGTTTCATTGAGTACCCACCAACACCCACCCTGACTTGTCTTTATAGTCTTTGGAGGGAAAGAAAAGTAATGCGATTGAGTTCTTTGGACACTAGGATTTAAATTATTATAGGGTTACATTAAAGTTTAGTTTGGCCTAAGTATTTATTCAAAATCTGCTGTTTGGATATTCATAGCAGTGCAATTTGTAATACTTAAATCTTGGAAACAATCCAAATGCTCAGCAACTAATGAATGGCTAAAGAATATGTGGTTTTTCTACACAATGGAGTACTACTCTGCCATGAAAAAGGATAAACTAGAGACATTTGTAGGTAAATGGATGTACCTTGAGAACATACTCTTAAGTGAAATAAATAAGACACTCATGAGTACACATCAAATTGTTACTCCGATGTGAGAAACCATAAATGTGGCTAAGGACAAAGAGGTATATAGATTTTATGTAAAAGAAAGATAATATTCAAAAGAGAGGAGAACTAGAAAGGGAGGAAGGGAAAAAGAAAGGAGAAAGGGAAAAATGTAAAAATGTAAATAAACCTGCTATAAATAGGGAAGGGTGGGGGAATGGAAGGGAGGGGAGGGGAGGGGATGGGGGGGAACCAAGATATATCATGTACAGGTACAAAATAACCGTGATGAATGTGATCATTATGTATACAATGTACCAGTACATGTTCTTGGGAGAAAAAAATCTGCTGTTTGACTTTGGAATGATAAGAGTTGAACACTTACTTCGGTAACAATTTGGCATGTTTGAAACCCATGTGTGGTTAATGACCATACCATTGTGTGAGTTACTATCATATCTCATGAGGATAGCAACATCAGTAATATGGACCTGCTCTTTCATTTAGAGTTACTAATATCTGAATATTCACCTTCAGGTACTGGCAGGCACTCTTGATAACTTTTAGTGAAGAATTTCTTCAGCCAAACAATATGGCATACTAGGTATTTTAGGTCTACCTTGTCATTTATCTATATGAGATTCAAACAGTATGGTATAGGAACTATTATGTGTTTACCAAGGCTACTTTCAGAAGAAAACTGATACTGTGCTCTGTGGACATTGATATCAACAGTGCATTCTAAAAAGCATTATTTGCTTACAGAGAAAGTAGTTCATTTGCTGCTGTTGTTCACTTGTTGGAAAAGTAAACTTCTCTTTAAGGTTATATATATTTTTTATGGTATATGACATCTTCTATAAGAATTTTCCTAATTTATTTAGCTCTACTGGTCTTGAGATTAGTTTGCAAACAGTGATATCTGAGACACAGATGGGAAAATCAGAATTTTCATCTGGGAAACCAGTTACGTCACACTATTACCATAATTCCTTGTAGAGAACCTGGCCAGGAGTGAATGATTGAACCGAATGATTAAACTGCAGGACAAAAGTACATAGGCTGTATGAGGAATGAGTGATGAGACTGTGGGGCAAAACTACACAGGCTGCGTGAGAATTGAATGGTTAAACAACAAGTTTAGATCAGTAAAGTATGTTGTGTCTGGCCATGTCCTTCCCCTTTTGCCAAGAAAAACTGCTTACCTTTGAGATAGCGCTTGGCTGCTTTTTCTCCTACCTTTTTTCTCTTACACTCAGATTCTAAATAAAAGCCAGTGTTCTCAACTTGGTGGCTTTTTTCTTCTCCTAGAGTTTCCCTAATGGCTGGGTGCTCTTGGTGGAGAAATAGCCCCTCTGGGCCTCTTGGGGATTGAACTAAGTCCTGTCCCCGGGTAATCTTTTCATTCTCTGTGTCACCTTTGGTCTCATACTGGGACAATTCCTGTTCCATGGTTTAAGTACATATAAATGTATTAATGATAAAAATAGCAAGCAGGGGCAACAATATGTATTTTGTCTGCTTTTAGTATTCAGAAAGCTTTTAGTACTCCATGTTTTCAATATTCAGAAAGGATTTTTTTTTTAAGCAGTGAATGCAGTTTCAGTTTATGGGATTTCTTCAGTAAGAATACATTATTACCATTAACCAAATTTTTAAGTTCAAGAGTTAGAAAGGAGATAAGTTTTTACTTCCTTTACTGTTAGAGATATGACAGTGTTGCCAACAACAGTACCCATTATTGGCAAAATTAGCCAAAACAGTACTTTATTTTTCGGTTGACCTAAGTTGAAAGTGAGTATGATTTAGTATGCCAAATACACATTGTGATGACCAAAGTTGTAGTAGAGCAGTTGATAATGTTAATAAATTACTGTTGCTGCAGTATATTTCAAATGTTGTTTACTAAATTTTTAAATAATTTAATGGGAATAATTAAAATGTTGACAAAATTTCACATTTACTCACGTATCCCAGGAGTTCAGTCTAGGTCAGTGATACTCAGCTTCAGGTGAATGTTAACAGTAAGTCATTCATTAAAAAAGAAGTTATTTGCTACATGCCTTTTATCTAAGATTTTAGAACTTTACTATTTTGAGTTGCAGTATAGCATTGCATTAACTCAATGTAGTAATTGGCATAACTAGTTGATACAGAGTAGTTTTAAAATTTATTATATTACTGTGTTGAGTTTTCATTAATTATGACCATCGACCTTGGTTCCCAGATTACCATAAAATATACAGCACAGGGCTATTGTGAAGATTAGATGAACTGGGAATATGAAAATACTCAGCTTACAGAGACTTGTTAAGACTTAAAGTTTTTGTTTTGTTGTTACTTATTAACAGATAAATGATATGCATTTTTTTGTACAAAAATGATAGAGAAAATAAGACCAGGTGTTGACTTAGGTGAAGCCTCTATAAAAACTCTGAGATGTTTATAGTTTGCTCTTACATAATTAATTGAGAAGTCATTTATTTATTATGATTTCTTTTTCTCCCATTGACTTGAAGCTAAGTGGAGGTAAGGACTCTGTCTAATGCGTTCTCTACTGCCTTTCTAGTGTTTGGCAGAGTGACTGATACTTAGAAGCCACTTAAGGCTGGGCATGGTGGCACATGCCTATAGTCCCAGCACTCGGGAGGCAGAGGCAGGAGGATCGCGAGTTCAAGGTCAGCCTGGGCTACATAGTGAGCTCAAGGTCAGCCTGAACTACACATTGAGACCCTGCCTCAAAAAAAAAAAAAAAAAAAGAAGGCATTTAAGCATTTATTGATATAAATTAATAGATTGTATTTGATTGAAATTTTCTACTTTCTTTCTGACTGGGAAGTAGCGTCTGCTTTTATAAGCAGGACAATATTATCACATCTAGATATTAGTGCTTGTAATAGTTCAACACATTTCTTACTGGTCTTTTCACTAATCTTGTTTAAATCATCATTTGAAAGGACCATGATGTTCCATTTTATGATTATGACTTTTAGAAAATAATTTCCAAAATTTTAATAGTTGCTTTTTACCTGAATTTTGTGCTATTAAAAATAATCCTGAATTGAATTATCTTTTTAGTTCACTTCTGATTGTTTCACCTTGATATAGATTTCTAAAATGGAAATTGCTGAGGAATCAAAAAAATAGAAACATTTTTAGAGATCTCAATCTATATTGTCAAATTTCTTCATAGAAATGTCACACTATTTTTCAACCCCTTCAGCTGTGTTTTGAACCCAGGGTCTTGTATATGCTAAA
Source organism: Hystrix cristata (assembly GCA_004026905.1). Classification (NCBI taxonomy): domain Eukaryota; kingdom Metazoa; phylum Chordata; class Mammalia; order Rodentia; family Hystricidae; genus Hystrix; species Hystrix cristata. The sequence continues at coordinate 111,261 of PVJO010001391.1, read as the reverse complement.
GAGATTCAGTATCACTGAGCCACACCCTTTGCTCTTTTTCTTCTTTTTTTTTTTTTTTTTTTTGGTGGTGCTGGGAATCGAACCCAGAGCCTGTGAATGCTAGGCAAGCATTCTACCACTGAGCCACATCCCCAGTCCTCCAGTCCTTTTTCTTCCTCTTCTTCTTTTTTTTTTTGAGTCAGTTTTGCTGAATTGCTTAGGGTGGCCTTGAATTTATAATCCTCCTTCAGCCTTCCAAGTAGCTGAGATTGCAAACTAGTACCATCATTTTGCATTTCTACAGCAACGTGAGTGTCCTTTTTACTACTACTTTCAAATTTTTAATGCTACTTTACAATCTCTGCTAATTGGGTAGAAAAGATGGTATATTATTTTTATAATTACCATGCATGTGATTACTAGGAAAGTTGAATTCCTTTTTCAAATACTTAACTGTTCTCATTTTCTTTCATTCATTTTAAGACCTATCCTTGAATTTCAGTATTGTTTGGTAAGCTTTTTATCTTGTATGACTAATAAGTTATACACCTAGTGAATATCATATCCCAGCTGTTTTAATTTTTATCATTTTTGATATGCTAAAGTGTTAGTGATATTTTCTCTCATTGTTTAGGAAATTTTCTATTAAGAATCAAATTTTCCCTTTAACTTCCAGCTATTAAAGGTTTAATGAGATGTGTAGCAGTTACGATAATTTTACATTTAAATGATATGGTAGCGCTGGCGGAGCCTCAGGTGGCTTTGGAGGGCTGCCTCGTGCCAGCATGGTGCGTGTCCCATCGCGCGCTGGGATTGGTCCGGTGGAGAGAGCCCTTCTTCTGTGAAACAGGGTGCGGCCAGAAAGGGAGCCTGCCCTCCAGCAGGTCACGTAAGGCACGTTCGCACGTTCGTGGGGAACCTGGAGCTAAATCTTCTGGGTCGGGGTTTCCTACATAGAAGAGCAGCTCCGTTATTGAAAGTCAGACCTCGATACAAGGATTTGGGGGAAAAAAAAAGTACCGAAAAGATTTTTAAAAAATTAAAAAACTTTTATACTTAAATGTTTAATCTACTTGAAATTTATATTGTCTAATATAAAGCCAGAGCTTTTTTTCCAAATAGCAAACCAGTGATGCTAATGCCATTTGTTCAGTAATTCCCCTTCATTCTTAAACTGTTTCTTTTTATGAAGTTTACAGTTAGCGCACTCTGTCATCCCTAACAAAAATTATACAGTGCAACAGTCTGTGTCATAATGTAACCTAGATTTCTGTGCTGCCTTACAGAGTGAATGTAGAAATTGACACATTTGGAAAGAGACCAAAAATCAGTTCTTCATCCCAAGGACTGTCTAAACTCCAAGAAGCATCATCTTCAAATAATAATCAAATTATTTCACATAGTACTTCAAATGGAACTAAAAAATACAGGAAACTTAAAGAAATTAAGTTAATAAATGGTACGCGTAAGCTTGACCACGAAATTAAGTACCTTAGCAATTCTAAAATTGCCAGAGATATGAAACCTAAAGTGGAAGGCCAGGCAAGGGAAAAGAAATGGCCTCATCTGTGTGCTCAGACAGAGAAGATGAAAGAACTCAAGAGAGGAAGAAGCAAATTTAGAGACAGTTCTAAAAAATATAAATGTAAGAAAAATCAATGTTCTCAAGATTGTAATTCCAACAAGATTATTCACGAACCCTTCGAATCTAAAGCAAGGAAGATCAGCTTCAAAATCCCAGTAAAATCTTGTAATACTCTCCAGAAGCTTGTAGAAGAAAATGCCTTCAACTTACTTTCTAATAAGATGAAGACTAAGCAGGAAGCAAGAAAATTCCCAGAAGGCTCTCAGGTTTCATTAAATTTGACCAGGCATAAAGCTGAACATTTTCTTTTAGATTCCACATTTAAGCAGACTGTTCTCGAACATAAAAGAAAATATCATGAGCATCAAGAAAGTAATGATTTGAGTTCTAAGGAAAACTTTACTCAGGTAAGGTACAAATAAGGAATTCGGTTTTAGGAAAAAAATATAGTCAGATTTTAGTTATTTCTATTACTGATAATAATCATGGAGTGCTGATTCAAATTTAGTCATGAAGATACGTATTGGTTTCTTATTTTATTCTCTTTAATTCCACCTTCCTTAAGAGGATATTCTGGCAGGTGTCAGGGATCCATTATAGAAGAGAATGTGTGAATGTGTGCAAAGAAGTAGTTAACAGGTAGTCCTTTGGGAAAAAAGCACTATAACAATCTTAGGCTCTTTTCTAACCTCAAATACTGGAGAACCCTCAAGTGTTAGTAATCCGAATAGTTTAATTCTTTAACAATTTTTTTTTTATGTTCCTGTGTGCCAGGCACTGCATCCAAGTACCCTGTAAAAGATACACAGTCTCAGCCAGGCATAGTGGTGCACAACTGTCATCTCAGCACTCTGAGAGGCTGAGGCAGGAATATTACAAGTTTGACTCCAGCCTTGGTAATTTAATGACTTGTCAAGACCCCATCTAGAAATGTAAAAAAAGGGGTTGAGATGTAGTGAAGGCCCTGGGTTTAATCCACAGTGCCACAAAAATAAACAAAATATACAGTCTCTGTTTTCAGAGACTTATTTATGTAAGGAGAAGCAGAGGCAGTTTCCTTAAATATAAGTAAAGTACTTATTACTTAATAATATAATACACAGCATGAGACTAACATAGCCTTGGTACACTGGATTAGTTGGGACAGGTTTACTATAGGGGTCACATTTAAACTGAGAAATAAGGAACGAGTAGGAATTAATCAGGTGAAGGTGAAGTTGAATGGAATGGTGAAGCAGGAATACTCCAGGCAGAGGGACTAAGTGAATAGAAATCTGGACTAGAAAACTTGACATATCTGTTTTGGTTCTAGATTGTGTAATAAATTGGCATTTGTGGACTGCATTTGAGAGCTTCACAAATTTTGAGAGCTTCACAAATTTTGTTTCTGTGGCAAACAAAATTACTTGTATTGAAGAGGATTTTTAAAAGTTTGGAAATTTAAATGCTTATAAATGGGTGGTTAAGCTTGCCTGTGTTTAAGACCATAGATGGCAATAGTGAGCTGCTGCTTATGTGAAATGGAGGGCTTGTAACTAAGGAGGAAGAAGAGCTTGAGAAAGTGTATTTTTAGTTCAGATGAACTTGAAGAGGCCCATAGAGGGAAAGAATTGAGTTTGTTCTTTTTGCTGGTTTCTTAAAGAGAAAGCATCTCCAGTTTTTGTGTTATAATCAGTTCTCTAGAATGAAAGGAACTTGAAATTGTCAGTATGTTCATTTGTCATCATTGTAGCATTGCTTCTTGTCACCCATGTGCTCTGCACTTAAGGACTAGTATAGGAAGTCTTTGTAGCACATCTTTTGTTTTTCTTTTTCTCTTCTTTCCCTTCCCCTGCTCCCTCCCCTCTTCTTCCCTTTTTCCTATCCTTTCCTTCCCCTCTTTTTTTTTTTTTTCACAGTACTGGGATTTGAAACCAGGGAAGCTCTAATACTGAGCAACATCCCTAGTTTGACTCCCCCCAGTCCTTTTTGAGACAGGGTTTTGCTCATACTGGCCTCAGACTTGTGATCCTCCTGCCTCAGCCTCCCAAGAAGCTGAGCTTAAAGGCATGTACCACCATGCCTGGCTTTATTGTGTTTTTGAGCTATATATAATATTCCTAAACAAACCAAAAGAAGTACATAGTATGAGTATTAAGTTTAGGGAAAGTAATTTTTTCATGCTAACTTTCTAGTTATCAGAACTAAACTTTTATAAACTGTTGCTTTACTGATAGCATTATCTGACTTCAAATCATTAGACTCTGGAGCAGTGGGCTGTGGTGGCCCATGTCTGTAAGCTCAGCATTCAAGAGTTTGAGGCCAGAGGATCTTGAGTTTGAGGACAGCCTGGGCTACATAGTGAGACCCTGTCTCAAAATAAAATTTAGAAGGACTGGGTATGTAGCGTAGTGGTGGAGTACTTTCCTAGTATGCACGAAGCTGTAGGTTCAATTCCCAGTACTGCAGACAAACAAAAGAACAAAGAAACAAAAAACAGTGCTTGCCTAGACACTGATGCAACAAGCATATATTGTCCTTATATTGAGTATATTATCTTCAGTGTATTATTGGCAGGAGATAATCATCTTAGTGCCATGTTTGTTTTGTTTTACTCACTAATTCATTGGTAGCTAATTATTTTTCTAAAATAATGAATGTGCTTTACAAGGAACCAATTGTATTTTACCTGGATTTAGTAATCCTGTTATTAAATAATCTTGTTAATGCTTTCTTAAAGAGAAAATAACTTTGGTTTTTTAGGCTTTATAGCCCTTTGATATTGACCCCTCTTGGAGGCAACCCCATTTCCCCCAATCCAAATTAATGCTCTAGAGATTTGTAGTTTATAAGATACTTTGTCTGTCTGTCTGATCTGCAAGTGTTCTACCACCTAGCTGTACTCCCAAGCCCTATATGCTACTTTTAAAAAATAGCATCCTGTTTAATCCTTATAAATCTAAAAGGTAGGAATTTGTTAGTTTATCAAACATTAATTTAAAGATACCTATGATTTCAAGATAAGAGGATTGTTAACCCTCAAGAAGTTTTGAGGGAGGCAGATCAGTAAACGTATATAACTATACTACAGTGAAGAAAATATCAGAGCTCTAAAAATTAGATGTAATGTTAGTATAAATCTCCAGATGAGTTAAGGAAGGGCTCACTGAAGTAGAGATTCTTAAGCTTGAAGGACATGTAAAGGGAGGAGTAGAGGGCCAGTGTGTGTAATGTCACAGAGTTGGTAAGAAGGGATATGGGTACTTAGGCTGTTCAGTATAACTAGAGTCAAAATGTGTAGGGACTCTATTTGTAGAAGTTGGATGGGAAGCCAGAGTCCAGACATAGTTGATTTTGTGTCTCATGGGAAGGATTGGCATTTTAATTTGTATCCTATATATGGAAGAGAGCCACTGAAAGTAATTAGGGAAGCAAGATAATCACATTTTCCATTTAGAATCACTTTGGTTAAAAAAATTATTGTTATTGATATTCCCTTTTGTCACCCTCAGAGAAGGCCTTATCTCAGTCCATGTATTTAATCATGTTAGTGGAGTGCAAACAGTTAAATTTTAAGACTTTGATTTGTATAGCAAAAAGTTTTCAGGGACAATGATGTGAACTTTTCTGGATTGTTGGGTAATAGGAAATGCATTGAAATCACTGTAAGAGGACTGTGGTCAAAAGCAACAAACAGTAGCTTAAAGAAGACTGAGAATATCAAGAGTTGTGGTAGGTTTTGATAATTTTTAGCTTGCTTGGCATTTGTTCTTTTCTCTCTCTCTTTCTCTCTGTCTTTCTGATGAGATACTGCCTTGAACATGAAATGTAGCCTAGGCTAGCCTTGTACTTACCACTCTCCCCAGTGCTGGCATTACAGGCATGTTCTTCCTCCTGGTTCACATTTCTTAATTTAGGAAAACCTTAAATGATATCTAGTAAGATTTATACTCAAATGGAGAAAGGGTTATAAATCTCGTGGTCATAGAGTAGTACAGCTGTAATAGGCCTGGGTGTGTCATGTGTAAGTTACATTACATGAAGTTTGGTGTTGGAGAGTTAGAGTGAAGGATAAATTTCCAGTGAAGCATTTCTACATATGACATACTTGTTTAAAGAAGTCATGTAATTTATACTGTTTCATGTAAAATATGGGCTTATGTTTCATGTATTTTGGGATTATCTTGGAGAATTTTTAGATGATTTGCTTCCGTAGTGTTTTTGCTGAGCTTCCTGCTAACTTCTATATAGGGTCAGGTAGGACGTATCCACGAGCAAAAGTGCCAGTGCCAAATTGAAATTCATAGAAAGATTTCAATCTCTGTTAGGAGAAAAACAAAAAAAGAACACAAACCACTGGCGTTCTAATCACATATAATACAACCCTGTATTTTTCAGGCCTTTCTTCTTAGCCACATTACAATCCTCAACTTCCCTTTGTTGTTTTGTCCTAATCACTTTTAGAAATGGCTCAGTGACTTTTGGATGAAAGTTTTCTACCATTGAAGGCCAGCTTATTTATCTTTACCATGGTTCTTTTTATTTCTTGGGGTGGCACATACTTTTTTTTTTTTTTTTTTTTTGGTGCCAGAGATCGAACTCAGGGCCTTGTGCTTGCAAGGTAAGCACTGTAACCACTGAGCTAAATCCCCAGGCCCGGCACATACTTTTATTAGTAGAAAATGAGTTCTTTTGGAAACACACACACACCCTGAAGAATTTCTCCCATATTTCATGACTTGATAGAAAGGAACTTTTCTAGGGGCAGTTTCTTGTTTTGGGACAATTTTACTCCTCAGGGAACATTTAGCAGTGTTGAGATATTTTTAAAATGTATTTTTATTACTACATAGTGTTTTTATAAAATACTATGTTTCTTTTTTTTTTTTTTTTTTTTTTTTTTTGGTGCTGGGGATCGAACTCAGGGCCTTGCACTTGCTAGGCAAGCGCTCTGCCCTTGAGCTAAATCCCCAACCTCTTCAAGTTGGTAGTTTCATACATGCGTATAACATAGTTCGATTATTATCAATCCTCCTGTTACCCTCTCTTACACCTCTGTCTCCTTTGGAGACATTTTTGATTGTCAGGATTGTGGATGTGTGGGCAGTGCTACTGACATCTGGTCTCTACTGGGTAGAGTCTAGGAATGTTTCTAAATATCCTACTGTACACAAGACAGGCCCCGCAACAAAGAATTACCTGACACCAAATGTTAATAGTGTCAATGTTGAAAAACCCTACTAGGTATATTCTTCATTCTTAACTGCTCTCTTAACTTCATTCTTAATTACTTTTCATTTCAGAGTTTTGAAGCACCATGTTCTTCAGTGTCACCTGAAAGTATTGAAGATACAGATCAAGAGGTTACTTACATACTTAGCTACTTCTAATGTTTTTAATGAAATTCAAGTAGTTCCTACTTCTAATAGAGTATCTATAAAACCTTGATAATATGAAAATATCAGTGATTCTCCATTTAAATTAATACATGGGTTTTTGCGAAGTCCTCAAAAACTGTTGGAAAAGTATTTACACTTACCTGAGTACTTTTTTGTCTATGTTTATAATAAGCTAATGTGTTTGGGGGAAAAAAAATGTGTGGAGTTCATGGCCCACAAAGTATCTGATTTTTTATTTAATGCTGTGTTTTTGCATGTGTATGCCTATGGTTGTCAGAATGCAGTATGACATTAATATGTTTTTGCTCACTTTTTTACTCACCAATGAGATGAAGTTGTTATTCAGTGGAAATGAGACTGCATGAGTGTTTTATCTTTTCACTTGTTTCATTTACCAGTTAGAATTTCCTGATTGATTCCCCCATAGAACTGTCAGATAGGATTTTATGATCCTTGGTCCTAAATTGAAATTAGGTTCATGAAACACTTTTTTTTTCTTTTTCTTCTTTCTTAGGGGTGGTGCTGGCGATCAAACTCAGGGCCTTGCCCTTGCTAGGCAAGTGCTCTACCACTGAGCTAAATCCCCAACCCCCTTATTTTTCTTTTAACTATATCTCAGTAGCTTTTTATTTGTGATAATCACTTGTATTTTTCTGTTTTGGGGTCAGTACCTCTTGATAGATTTCTTACCTCTGCTCTAAAGCTACATTGTATTTTCATTTATTTATATCAAAATACATCAACACATGGGTTTGCTTGTATTGGAGAGTGCTTCTTAAAGTACTTTGAAATGAGAATTAACTCACTGGCCTTATGAAAGGAACTTCACATATTATTTCATTTAATCCTCACAAAAATCCTAAAAACAGATATTTAATACTTTTACTTTGTAAATGAGCCATTGAGACCCAAAGTAGTTAGTTTTCTTGCCTAAGGTTACAGAAGTAATAAGAGAAGGACCATGTGTATATTTTATGTCTAATCTTTTACCATGCTGCCTGCATATTTCTCTATCTTTTTTCTTTCCACCAACTAATGCAAGTGACCTAATTAAGAACTAATTGCTTTTTTCTGTTATTAATCTGCAGAATAATTAACTTAAAATATGTCACTGGGGTCTTTTACAATTTAGATGCAAATAGTTGAAGAGCTTCATGCTGCACGTGTGGGAAAAAGTGTGGATTTACCTGTGGTTCCACCTTCCGGAGAGTTAATGAATATGGAAATTGACCTGGTGGAAGATGATGTACATTCTTCTGCTGGTATACCTTATATATTAATGTTGATCATCACCATGGTTTTCTAAGAATTAATGTGTCAAACTTCAGTTTTTACAATATTTAGATAAAAATGTTAAAATTTGTGTATTTGCTTTTAGCTTCAGAAATTAGGTCTAATATTTATCTTACATTTTGTATATCTCCCATTATTAGGAAGTTAGCTATATTTTTCCGTTTCTCTTTTGCCAAGAGGCAATAATCAGAGTTGCGAGTTACTTTTTATTCTTGCTCTTAGTCATAACTTTTAACTTTCAGTTGTGTAAAGAACTGATCAGATATAAGGCAGATCACCTGATAGTATTATATTTATGGATTTCTTACACATATAGGAAACTTCTCCTATTAGGAGAAGATAATGATAAATATTATCCAAAGGTATTAGTACACTATTTTGAATTCTATTTATAAGAACAGTAATGGTTCTTTATATTTACATTATTCAATTTACTGTTTCCTATTCATTAACTTACCTGATTCTCACAACAGCCATATGAGATATCAGGGCTAGTATTACATTTTCTTTCTTTTATATGTATTTAGGTTTTCAATTGTATTTTACACAGAATATATTAAAATAAGCTTATATATTGCTTGTGTATGCAACTACAGAAGAGATGCAGGACAGGATTTAGAAACATTGTTACTGCTGGGGCAAGTAAGTTTATGATTTAAAATACACCTATAAACAATTTATTCTATTCTACTGGTAAATAATTAAACATTGGTTACTGTTCTTTCCCTTAAGAATTGGAATGAAAGCAATTTTATTTTCCTTGTCTAATGGACTTCCTTCTCTTAAGAGTACTATCAGGCCAGGCGTGGTGGTGCACACCTGTAATCCCAGCACTCAGGAGGCTGAGGCAGGAGGATTGCTGTGAGTTCAAGGCCAGCCTGAACTACATAGTGAGACTCTTATTTCAAAAAAAAAAAAAAAAAGTGCTATCAAGAGCACTCTTCTGGGCAATTGATAATCTTGGGCCCAAGTCTTCCCATGGGTTTCTGCTATGCCAGATTTTATCTTCTATACCCACTTGGACTTAGCTAAGTCTGCCCCCAACCCCTCTCAGTACTCATCCATCCTCCATCCCCACTCCTATCCCCCAAACAGGGGTTGTGGTTCCTGCCCTAGCTCCCCTTGATTGATCGTGAAGAAATTTACTTGGCAACAAAGTGATGGGTCAGATAGATATCAGCTTCAGAGTCCATTCAGCTGTGTGATTCTCTTACAAAGTTAAGTCAGTAAGGCACAGATTGGTTTTAAATTTAATTTTCTATGTTCCTATGATATAAAAGGTTTAGTCATTATGCAAGTCTGTTATCAAATGTGATGAAATCCTAAGTTTACTCTTTTTTTCTAGCAAATACTGTTTCAGACAGAAAGCTTCTTCTAGTTGTTGTTGACACAAATATCCTGATGAATCATCTCAAATTTGTTAGAATTTTGAAGACAACAGAAATATCAGGTATTTATAAAACATATTTACAGATTCTGATTTTCTGTCTTGAGTTGATATTTTATATTAGCAATGATATAGGGTTTTTCCTCACAAACATCTTCATTTGGAGATTGTCTCCCATGTATAAACTATAAGCGGTTTAAGTTAAAAGAAAAATCCTCACAGTTTAACCTGCTTACTCTAGGTCTAACGTTCACTCCTTTTGTTGTTGTTGTTTGCTTTTTTAGTTCAGATTGGCCTCAAACTCTTGCCAATCCTCTTGCCTCAGCCTCCTGAGTGCTGGAAAGATAGGCATGTACCACCAAGCTCTCTCTTTTTAATGGTATTCATTGTAATTTCAAATTATTCATTTGATTATTATGAACTTGTTTACATTAGAAACCTTGATTGCAGAAATCATATTGCTTATCTCTTGTTTTCTAGTAACTTTTTAAGCATTCTTTTGACTCATATCCTCTTTATAATTTCCATTTTTTAATGTATTATCTCCATTTTTTGTGAATTTCTTAAAGGTAGGGACTGTGTACTTTAAATTTTTGCTTCTCACAGAAACATAATGTAGTAGTTCAATAAGTGTGTGTTGTATTCTAAGAAATCTTTTTATCTTTTAGACTTTGACAGACTTGTATTAATAATTCCTTGGGTTGTTGTGCAAGAGTTAGATCGAATGAAGGCAGGAAAACTACTAAAACATGCCCAGCACAAAGCTATACCTGCAGTTCATTTCATCAATGACAGTCTCAAAAGCCAAGATAGAAAACTATGGGGTCAGTCAATACAACTTGCCTCTCAAAAACTTTGTAAGTATTATTTATGATAAAGACTTGTTTGAGTGCTAACTCATTGTTAGAGGGAAATGGTGTAAAACTTTTAAAGTTCTATCCATTGAATGTGAAATGGAAAGGGCATTGTGATGGTTTGTGACTTATTCTGGGACTTGTTTTTTATTTTTCTGCTTATTGTAGACTTTCTCAGTTATTTCAGAGATGGCAGGTGCATAGTTCTGTATGCATACCTATCTGTATGGCAGATTGTGTGTGTGTGTGTGTGGGGTGTGTGTGTGTGTGTGTGTGTGTGTGTGCGCGCGCGCGCTGGGGATCTAATTTAGGGCCTTGTGCTTGCTAGACAAGCACTCTATGTTACAGATTTTTTAAAAATATTGTTGAATAATGAGGCCAGCAAATGATCTAGGTTTCTGTTCTATCATTGCCTGTAATTAGTATATTTTCCTGTGATTTGTCAGAATCTGGGATAATGAGGCCTTGTGTGATAAAGGTCTAATTGTTTCCTAATTTTATTTTTTCCCCATTAGATTTTTAAAGAGCCCTTTAAAAAATTGTCATCATGTGTCACTTGATAGGAATACTGGCACTCCTTGTTTAATGACTGAGTTATGCTCACGCTCTAAGTTGTTAAATGAATTGGTCTTTAAATGGGGACGTGTATATAGTATGTACATTACAATATTCAGAATAAAGATATGATCAAAGGAAACTCCAAGTTGATGACTTTGCTTTTATTTGCTTAACTCTTATGTGCAGTACTGTGTTAATGTATAACAAACATAAAACTATATACAATACTGTACAATCAGCAAAAATTACAGTATTGTATAAACTAGATGTACTGTACAAAAAAAGACATTGAGGCTCTATAAACAAGATGTACAGAGCTGTACAAAAAAAGTGATGGGTCATAAGTCCAAGCAGCGAGTCATGAGTTCAAACATCAGGTTTAAGTCCAATTGTTAAACAGGTAAGTTGTTAAAATGAGGAATATCTATAGCTCTTATTTTGTTTTGTTTTGTTTTGCTTTTGTTTTGAGACATGGTCCCACTATGTAATTCAGGCTGAACTTGAATTTACTATTTAATCCAGGCTGGCCTTCAACTTGTGGTGATCCTCCTACATGCTGAGACTACTGGTATTCATCACCATGCTCAGCAAACAGGGATAATTTGGAGAACTGTGTCATTAGGCAGTCTCGTCATTACGCAAACATCATAGAGTGTACTTACACAAACCTAAATGATGTAGGTCACTTATTTGCCATGAACTCTTGATGTAATTAAAAGACACAATAAACATAAGATGTAGGAGGTTGCTACCAGTAATTTGGCATAATGTTGTACAGTAAATTTTAAAAATATAAGTAGAAATATAATCTAAAATAACAACAAAAGTTATAATATAGTAAGTACATAAACTAGTAAGGTAGTGATCTATTATCATTATTAAATTTTTTTACTGTACATATTTATGTGTGCTATACTTTTATATGACTGTCAGCGCAGTTGGTTTGCTTATACCAACATAATCATAAACACTTTTAAGCAATGCTTTATGTTACTATGTTAACCTGGCTATGACTTAATGAGGTGGTAGGAATTTTACAGCTCCTTATAATCTCATGGGACCACCACTGTGTGTGCATTTTGTCATTGACTGAGATGTTGTTATGTGGTGCTCAACTGTGCTTTGGTCCTAGAATCTATATTTATTATACTTCATGTAATGTATTGGAAAAATATTTTGTGAAACAGCACTGTTTGTGTAGAAGTTATATATTTTTCCTTTAAAAATTAATTTCTTCCCAACTCAGCATTAGCTGCATATGTAGATTTATATTATTTTAAATATCATGGATTTATACTCTCCACTGCTCCTGTATCCACCAATAATATTTGAAAAATTTACAATTGTACCTTGGTTCATGAATGCTTTTTGTTCATGAACTCTGCATTGGGTGACCAGCACAACTGCAGCCATCTTTCCCACAAGAACATGAACATGACCATCTTTTCCAGAATCATGGAATGAATTAAGTTTGTGAACTGAGGTACCACTGTATCTTATTATTAATCTAGCTGGACTCAGTGACATTTCCTTGTAATTCCAGCTACAGTATTTAGGAGGCTGAGGAAAGAGGATTTCAAATTTGAAATAATCTGGGCAACTTAACCAGACCTTTTCTCAAAATAAAAAGAATTGGTGATATAGTTCAGTGATAGAGTGCTTGCCCAGCATGTCTGAGGCCCTGGGTCTTCCTACTACTGCCCCTCCCCCAAAAAGATTAATCTAATCATGATATTAACTATTAGAAGGCTTTTAACACAGCTAATCTCTTAACTTTCTGATGAAAAGAGGCCTTTGCCATTCATTACATTAATAAATATTAATTAGTTATTAATATATTCCAGATACAGTGGTTATGCATTTTGAGTGCAGATAGTCACTGTTATGACTTGTATCTAAATGTTCTCCCAAAGCCTCATTCAGTCACAGGTGGGGAGTTTTGTTGTTCTTGTGTTTTTTTTAAGGTGGGGAGTTTTGAAGGCGGCTGAATTAGAGTGTGTGTTGCTGGCATTAAGGATGTGATACTAGGATTAAGGGTGCCCCCACCCTGGGTGTGGGTGGCACCACCCAAAGGGCTGGTAGTCTGGATGGAATATAAATGGACTGAAAGAAACTGCTTTCCTACTTTGCTGCTTCACCACCTTCTGCCTGCCCTAGTTTGCCATGGACTGTTTCTCTTCTGTGATGCCCCTTTGCCATGTCACCCTGCCTTGGAGCAAGCTCCATGAAGTGAAACCTGTACAAACAGTGAGCTGAAATAAACCTTTCCTTTCCTCTTCCTTTTTTTTTTTTTTTTTTTTTTTTGTTGTTGTTGTTGTTGTTGTTGCTGTTGTTGCTGGGGATTGAACCCAGGGCCTTGCACTTGCTAGGCTAATGCTCTGCCACTAAGTACCACTAAGCTAAATTCCCAACCCACCTTTTCTCTTTTAACTTTGTGTGTTAGTTTTGTTTCAACAATGGGAAAAATAATTTAAGATAGTGAATAGCTTTAGTTGATTATATTTTTAGACTTATCTTCAACTATTTTCAGAGTTACATTATATGATATATTACTTATCTATTATAATTACATATTTGTAGGCGATAGTACTTATATATGATAATAGTATTTGAAACTTTATTGATCTGAGTTTATAATCTGATTGGGGAAAAGTTCAAGTTGAAGAAACTGAATAGATGAAATGAGAAGACATAACCTCCATGTTATAAGATGGTTGTGATGATTGGTTAATACATTAAACTACTTGATCGCGTAATAGCAATCCTCACGTGTCCTTATATGAAAAGCTTATACTGAGCTTTAAGTAAAAGTTTAAGAAAAATAAATTTGTCCATTTTTTGTGTGCCATTTGTTTTTATTACTTTTATGTTAGCAAATTATCTTTACCAACACTGCTAAAAACACTCACGGTGCTGCACTGCTCTGGGAATATAAATTGGTTACTTTAGGAGAGCAGTTTAACAGTGTGCATTAAGAACCCTAAAGATATAATTCTCTTTCTAGAGATATATCCTTAAAAAATGAGAAATGCTGTCAGTATTTATATAAATTATATTCATAACAGCATTACTTACATAACAAAAATTTGGAAACAACCTGAATAGCAGTTGGAGAACTTACATACATTGCCATAATCATATGAGAGAATACGATATTTGAAAAACATTAATGATCTGTAGTTTTAAATAAAAACAAGAAGATTTAGCCAGGCACAATAAGGCACACCTGTAACCCCAGTGCTCTGGGAGGCTGAGGCAGGAAGATCACAAGTTCCAGCCCAGCCTGGGCAGTATAGCAATTTAGTGAAACCCTATATAAAAAAAGAAAAAAAAAAAAAGAGGTAGAGAAAAAAACGATTCAGTGAGATGGCCTTGAGTGCAGTCCCCAATAACACACACACATACACACACACACAAGCGCGCGCTCGGGGAAGGGCCACTGGGGATGTAGGTCAGTGGGAAGGCCCTAGTAATAGCCCAGAAAAACTCCAAAAAACAAAAATAAGGTCTCAAGTTTGTTTAATTATGCATATATAATTGTAAATAATGAACAGTGCTGGTGTTTAGCAGATGGGGTTATGAGTTACTAATTTCTCAATTTTCTGGACTTTTATATGATTATTTTTAATAATAAGATAAAAATAAGGGTAAAAAACAGTTATTTACCATGCCTGTCAGATGTTTGCTTCATATTTTTGTGTTTTTTATACTTTTAGACAATTACTTATTATTGTCTAAGATTGTAAGTGTTGACTACAGCATTGAATGTGAAAGATAAAAGGTTAATTTGTATTACATTATCAAAAATCTTATTAATTTTTTTTGGTGCTGAGGATTGAACTCAGGGCCTCGTGCTCGCAAGGCAAGCAACTATTGCGCTAAATCCCCAGCTCCTAGAATTTATTTTTGTATTGTATGTGAGTGGAGGTTGTTGCAGTTGAGGTGCCACCTAAGGTTAAGTAAAAAGTATACAACACTTTTTAACCACTTACTACTGCCATAGTGCTCATTTTGTCCTCAGATTATTTATGTGATGCTCAGATTTCTTACGTGTGTATTGACAATTATCTTTGCTAAATTTGCAGATGGATTGAGCGATGAGAACAATGATGATCGTGTATTAAAATGCTGTCTTCAGTACCAGGAATTATTCCCTGGTTCTCTTGTAATCCTGTGCACGTGAGTTTCACAGTAATTTTACTCTTTTTCAAAAAGTAATAGTTTATATCAAAGAATTTTTTAAAAATCATATAATATCCATGAAACCAAGGATTGAAAAGATAATTTTCTAAATCTAATACTAAACATATTGAGGTATAGCAGTATTTTTGTGACACATGACTCTAGAGGAATAAGATCTTAAGTGATCTGAAGTTTCATTTCAGTTTGATTTGTACATAGAAAATTTTTGAAAATAAAAAAACTTCAATATCAAAATGTGATAGAATTTTTTAGTCATATGAGACAAGAAAATTATTTATTTACTTACTTACCAGGAGAAGATAATTTATGTTACAGTTTTGTTCTGGGTGCCAGTTACGGAGTTAGATTGCCTAGGTTTGGAGTTCTAGGTCTGTTGACTTTGGATAATTTGGTTTCTTTCCTAATATACAATAAACAAGAAGAACAATACCTGCCTCATAATGGTAGTGTATTTAATAATATGTGTAAAGGTCTTAGTGTATAGTCAAAAAGATTTTTTTTTCCCAATATGAGGAATTGAACCTAGGGCCTTGCCCTGGACTAGATTCCTAGCCCTTTTATTTTTTTGAGACAGAGTCTCGTTAAGTTACAGTTACTGGGCTCAAACTTGTAGTACTCCTGCCTTAGTCTCGCAGGATGCTGGGGTTATAGGCATTTGCCACCATGCCAAGCCCATGGTCAAATCCTTTTTTTTTTTTTTTTTTTTGGAGGGGGTTCAAATCTTAGCAAGAGTTTTTGTTTTTCTCCTCCTTTCCTCTTTTTCTCTCCTAGTATTTTGGTAACTTAGTTCTAAGATATAACTAATGTAATGTTAGGCAAAATTGTATTTGTCAGGAGTTGGGGATTTAGCTCAGTGGTAGAGCACTTGCCTAGCATGCACAAGGTCCTGAGTTCAATCCTCAGCAACGCCACCCACAAAAGTTGTATTTGTCATATATGAAAGAAAGCTCTGAAGGGAAAGAGGAACAATTTTAATTTGCAGTTTAAGTTTGGACTTTATTCATATACAGTGGAGGTTTTGCAATTTTATGATTATGCTCATATTTTTTATAGGGATAAAGTGATTATAGAAGTGATCAGTATTACCAGATTAGCTATCTCCAAAGACAATTTTATTCCTCTTGTTATTGAAGTAAATATTGGAGATATATAGCTCTATATTTTAAATTACATTCTGATCTAGGACTTCTTTTTTTTCTTTCTTTTTTTTGGTGCTGTCGAACTCAGGGCCTTGTGCTTGCTAGGCAAGCACTCTAACCACTGAGCTAAATCCCCAGCCCTAGGACTTCTTATTGAAGGCTGAAATAGAATTAGTTAAAAGGTAAACCAATTTGAATTTTACATAAGCTAAATTTGAGAATTATTTTTTGAGTTCAGTTGAGAATGAATATTAACTTGGCAAAACATTATCACTTCTCCATTTTTAAATTTTAATTTTAATTTATTTTTGAGGTGTCTTACTATGTAGTCCCGGCTGGCCTTGAACTCATAGCAAATTCTCCTGGTTTAGCATCTTGAGTGCTGGGGTTACAGTCATGCATCACTGTGCCTAACCAATTCTCCATTATTTGTACAGTCACTGTTTTGGGATTAACAGGGCATTTTTAGTAAAGCAAAAATTTGTAGCGAATTTTACTTTTAATGCCGACATTGTCATGTTCCGGGTGGTACAGGTGATTTTCTTATTTTTTCATTTTCCTGTCCTTTTGTTTTTCCTTTAAATGGTGATAATCATGTATAGTGTGTGATACCTGTTATTCTTAAGATACATTTGTATAACTCATATGCATGATGTTTTATCAGTTAAATTACAATGATTGTGATAGGAAAAACTTCAACACTTTATGCTGTGCATCATTCTAAGATCTTTTTTTTTTTCCTTCATTTTAAGATCTTTACTTACATTTACAATCCCCTATCTGGGCCAGTAACCCCTAATTAGTATTGTGGATCTATCTGCAGTCCATTGCTCTTTTAAACTTCATAGTAGTATTTTTACCTTTGTATTTGATGCTTTTTATATCTCATAGACATCTGAAACCTATCATCTCCAAAAATGAGAGTTCTTGCATTTTCCTTCTCTTCATCTGCATAAAAATTATCACTTCCCACCTATTTATTAAAGCCAGAAACAGAGTCCTTTTGATACATGCCTTTCTCTCATAATCTGCATATATCCAGTTTGTTAGTCCTGTATGGTCTTTCTTTGATCTCTTCTGCCAGTGAAACCATGTTATTCTCCCTGCCCCACCTTTTTTACTTGTAGGACCAATTATGCTCTCTACTTCCATACTTGCTGTCCTTCATTTTTTCTTCAAAAACTTTAAATGGCATTTTATTTTTGTTTTTAATAAACTTTTCACTTTGGAGATTTTGAATAATGTTCACAGTGAACAAGAGTTAACAAACTCCCACATACCCAGCCATAACAATAAGATTCTGCTGGGGCTGGGGATTTAGCTCAGTGGTTAGAGTGCTTGCCTAGGAAGCAGAAGGCCCTGAGTTCGATCCCCAGCACCAAATAAAAAGATTCTGCCATTTTGTCATCTATAGCTGGGTGTATCATTTCCCATCTTGCAACATGATTATTTTGATATAATTGTTAATATTTTGGGGAAAAATACACTTAAATTTAAATGCACTAATGTTAACTATTCAGTGTTGACACATCTATACAATGGCATATGCCTCATCCCTTTCAATATAATAGAACTCATGCATTATCTCAGAAAGTACTGTCATAGCCCTTATGCTCTTTTTTCTTATTTCTTAAGCTGGAAGCTTACTATTTATTTGAGACTGTTGTACATTTCCCTTTAAACACTGTTATAATTCCATGAATTTTGTGTTATATTTTTATTCAATTCAATTCAATATTCCTTGTAATTTCCCATGTAACTTCCTCTTTGACCCTTAGGTTATTTGATTATTTGTGATTTAAGCCCAAATATTTGTAAAATTTTCAGATACCTCTTTCATTGTTGTATTGAATTATAGGTTAATTCCTTTATAGCTTGAAAACATAGTTTATATTTCTGTTCTTTTAAATTTTTTTTTTGTAGCCAAGATTTTGGTCTAACTTCATGAGTGGTTTTTATGTACTTGAACAAAATGTATATTCTTCTTTTATGGGTATTCCATAAATTTCGCTATGTCAAGTTGGTCAGATTGTTGTGGAGGTCTTTTATAACCTTACCATTTGCCTGTTTTCTTCTGTGGTCCCTGAGAGAAGAGTCTTGAAATCTGCAGCTCTTAATTTTAGATCTCTTTTTCTTTCCAGTTCCATCTGTTTTGCTTCACTCACCATGAAAGTCACTAAGACTGTGGCTTTTTGTTGTTGTCAGTCATGGATGAATTGGGGTATATCGTCATGCAAAAAGGCAGAAACTTTAAGTGATATGCATACACATTTAGGATTGTTTAAGTTTGTCTTCTTAGAGAACTAACCTTTGTAATCATTGCATAATCTTGTTCCTGGTAATAGTTGTGTTCTATAGTGTCTTTTGTCTAGTATAAATACAGCTATTTCAGCTTTCTTTTCATCAGTGGTTATATGGGATGTCTTTTCACATCCTTTTACTTTTAACTGATCTATGTCTTGATATTTAAAGTCATTTTCTTATAGATAGCATATACAGTTGTCCCTTGGTGTCTATGGGGCATTAGTTTCAGGACCCCTTGGATACCAAAATCCCCCGGCAGATACTAAAAGCCCTTTTATGACATGGTGACCTATTTGCATATATAATCTATGCAAAGCTGCCTGTATATTTGAAGTCATCTCTCAATTATTTATAATACCTAATGCAATGTAAATGCTCTATAAATAGTTGTATTGTTAGGGAATAATGATAAAAAATCAGTACATGTTAAGTATCAATGCAATTTTTTCTTATTATTTTTTATATAAAGTTAATTGAATCTGCAGATGCAGAGCCTGTGCATATAGGGGGCTGATTGTAATTAGTTATTTGTTTTTTTGTCCAATCTGGCAATTTCTTTCAGTTGATGAGTTTAGAACATACACATTTAATTGGGTTAATTAAAATATATCATTTTGCTAATTATTTTCTATTTGTTTCTTGTCTTCTTCCCTTTTTTTTCTTTTTTTTGGAGGGGGTTGTAGTTTTATGATACCATTTATCTTCGTTATTGACTTATTTATACCTTTCTGAAAAAACTTACGGTTGCTGAGTTTAGAAAATACATCTTTACTTTGAATCAGTCTACCCATCAAATAATATTATATTGCTCTTCCAACAGTATATGTTATCCTGTAACTTTTTTTTTCTGTAACTCTTGAATGCTTTTTAATTTTTTTTTTTTTTTAATTTTTTATTTTAAACCAAGAACAT
Organism: Hystrix cristata; assembly: GCA_004026905.1. NCBI lineage: Eukaryota > Metazoa > Chordata > Mammalia > Rodentia > Hystricidae > Hystrix > Hystrix cristata. The sequence continues at coordinate 91,669 of PVJO010001391.1, read as the reverse complement.
GTATTGGTACATTCTACATACAATGGTCACATTCATTACATTAATTCTGTACCTATACATGATGTATCTTGGTTCTGCCCCCTCTCCCCCCCTCCCCTCTGCACCCTCCCTCCCTATTTACAGCAGGTTCATTTATCATTTTCCATAAAATGCTTTTTAATTTTTAAAAAATACTCGTATTCTTTTTTTTTTGTTTCACTTTGGGTGTTTCAGTTTGACCTGTCTTTGTACTGATTCTTTCTTTGCCTTTGTCTAGTTTATTGCAAGCTGTTGAAGGCATTCTTCATTTTGTTGCTTTTTAAAAGATTGCTGGTACTTCCATTTTATTCTTTCTGTAGTTTTAAAATCTGCTGAAACTGCCTGTTTTTTTTACATTCTATCCACCTTTTCCACTAGTGCCTTTCACTTTGTATGTGTGTGTGTGTGTGTGTGTGTGTGTGTGTGTGTATGTGTGTGTGTATGTTAGGGGGGTTGAATCTAGGGCCTTCATAGTGAGCTACAACCCCAGCCATTGATTGATTGATTGAGATAGCATCTTGCTAAATTGCCCACACTGGGGTTAGACTTTCAGTCTTCCTTCTTCAGCTTAAAATTGTGTTGTGTGTGTAATTAATATATATATTTAATAATATGTAAATGTATGTGTGTTGTTGTTTGTTTATTTGTTTTGAGAGAGGGTCTTGTTAAGTCACTAAGTTGCAGAGCCTGCCGCGGCTCCCAGAGTGCTGGAATTACAGGGGTGTGCCACCATACCTGGTGTGGTGCTTTGTTTTGTTTTGTTTTCTGGGCAGAATCATATGGAGATACTTGTGGTTTCTTGCTGTATGGTTTCTTCCTGTTAGTTTCCTCCTTAAATTCCAAGCTGTTTGGGCTGGCAGTGTAGGTGGTTCTCTGATATTTCAAGTCATTATGCCTGTGGCTTTCTGTTGTCTTAAATGCCACTGACAAGTTGAGGAATACCCTCACACAAAAAGAAATTTGTCTCTCTCATTAGTGTACTTTCTGTACACTCCCCTCTAGACTGTTGCCTACATGCTCTCCAGTGCCTTCAGATAGATTTTTTTATTTATTTATTTTTTTGTGTGTTTATATTTTATAATTCCCATTTGCGGGAAGGTGAGTGTGACCAAGCTTCTTTGCCATTAAGGGAAGTGGGAACCCTGCTGAGTTCCAAACAGTGGTTTAAAAAACAGAGCTGATCATGCCACTTCCCCATTGATGTGTTTAAATGCCTATTCATTTATAAATGTCCTTGATTTTCTCTGTAACCACATAAGCTGATTTTATACACTATGTTTTAATCACACTGGCTACTTTTGGCAAGCAGTAACCTCACACTATTTGTCATATGCTCATTCTAAGTAAATTTGTAATTATCTGCTCTGTGTAAATGATTTCTCACACCATTGCTATGGTCTGTATACGTTTATTTCTCTTCATATGATCATGAACTTGTATTCAAATCTCATTCTCACTTATTTGGTATAAGTGTGGCCAAGTCACGTAGCTTTCTTACATCACAGTTTCTGTCTGTGAAATGGGAATAAAATTAGTACCCCTTTTTACCTCAGAGATTTGTTGAGCAGACTTAATAGATTAGAATGATGCCTGGTACCAGGGAAGCTCTCAGTAAATAATAATTATTTCCAGAAGCTCATATGGTATTTTGCTACTGTATGTAAATCCACTTATCATCTCTATTTTTTAAAAAAAGTGTTATCGTTTGTTAATATATATGCTGAGAATCACCAGCCTTTGTCTAGATCCCATGTACTTTGAATTGCCATATAGCTTGTCTTATAAAAATATTTTTTCCTTCTAACCCCAACTTAGGGATGATAGAAATTTAAGAAGCAAAGGCCTTATAAGTGGTGTGAAGTCACTGAGTAAAGAAGAATTGAATGCAGAATTATTAACCTTATCTGTGAACACAGATGTATGCCATCAGCCTTGTATTTCTAAGAAAAAGTTGAAAGCAGGTAGTACTTCTACTGTGAATAATTAGAAATATATCTTATTTTAGGCACTAAGATCATTGATAACTTTTCTCATTATAGTAAATATTCATCTGGTACATTAAAATTAACATCAAATTTAGAATACTTGCTGGCTTGTAATGATAATATAAACGGAAGCAATTAACATTATTCTCTTCTGTATGTATTTGTACAGATTAATTTGATTTTTATCTGTATGCTCACATGCAGTTTTATATATTTATAATCATTGTGTGCATGCTAATTTGTACCTTGCAGAGCATGCCTTTCACTTTAGTAGTAGTATAGAAAATATTCATTTGACGTAGTTTTTAGTTTCTTTTTAAAATTAAATTTAAAATCAAATTTGTAACCTACTCATATAGTAAAAACTCAGCTAGTTAATAATTGAGAAAGTTATAGTCTCTAGTAAGAATTTATTTAAATGCTAAACTAATAATTAAGAAAGGTAAAGGCCATAGTGTTGTCTTATCTCTTTTTAAAAAGAATAGTATGTTCTGTAGCTTGGTAGAAGTGGAATTATTTACAAACATATCCCACCTTTTCCCTGTGGAGAAAATTATTGAAGTCTCTAATACTGCATATACTTTTTATGTATAATTTGCTTAATGTTAAGATATACATATATAATGTGTTGTAGTTATTTGCCATTTTTGGAAATAACACTCCTTTTGTCATAATGTTAAAAATGGCAAGTAGAAAGAATAACAGGATAGTCTAGTTGATGGCTTTTCAGGGATCGTATGCTTTTAGTTCATTATATTACTGTCATTTAAAATCCTCAGTTTATAATTGTTGAGATAAACAATTTAATATTATGAATTTTGTCATAAGAAATTTGCAGTTTTCAAATATAAAAAATGGTATCAATTAAAATAATAAAAACCCATTTTAAAGGGGGAGGGCATAAATATGGTTAAGCCAGAAAATTTATTGATGAGGTTTACTGATGAGGGCTAAGTTTAGAAATATGTACTAATTCTGGAATGAAACCTATTTTGGTGCATAGTTTCTGGTTTCCTGTTATAAATAAATCCAGTGCATTTCATGCAATTCTTCTTTGATTGAAAATAATAAGATTAAATTGTAGTTGAAGTATCATATACATTTGCTACATTTCTGTTTAGTAAATATTTAGTTCCCTTTTTTTTCCAAAAAGGTAAAGCATGCTTAAAGTAATATATTTATCTTGCATTCTAAACCAGTAGTAGAGATACATGTTTCTAAATCCTGTTTTAAAGATAAAGCATTTTTTTTTTGTTTTCTAGGTAATTCAAATACTAATTATATACATAAGTGTGTATTGTTTTTGGCAAAAACTAACAATATGTAAAATACTACTAGTGCCCCAAATAAAGCCTGTAACTATTTGTTTTAAAGAAGCAAAACCTGTAGAAGAGACCTCTGAGGAAAAATCTACAAATTCTGGACTGTCCATTGTACTTGAGCACATTATATCTGATCTTGAAAGATCTCTTGGAACAGCTTTATCTTCAATATTAGAAACAGAAATGAAAATTGCTTTTGGGAACCTTTGGACAGAGGTGATTAGTTCAGTTCTATTAGTTGAAAATTTCTTTTTTATTACTAGAGATTTGTTATCTTAAGAGATACTTGTATAAAACAAATAAGCTTCATTATAAATAATCTATATGACATTAAATGTTTTTCTCCTAGTTCTTGAAATAACTCTTTGACAATTTGATAGGCATTTCTTAAAATATAGGATTATACATTACTGTTCATTTTTTCAATGAACAAATATTTATGGTGCATCTGATGTGTGTCAGACTACTTAGTCCCATGAGCTCATATTGAATCCAGAAAAACTTTGCTCATTTAGTTTGATTTGAATCAAAAACCTAATGTAACGAATTACACTAAGCAATATATATTCAGAAAAAGAAGTGTCTATTTTGTCTCATGTCATGTAAATATGAGAATTAGAGTACAAATTGATTATATTTTCTTTAGTATCTTTTCTGCAGTTCAGTAAAACACCAAATTTAGCAATAGTGACCTTAAAAGTTCAGTTTAATGTTTGTTTGGTATTCACATTTAGAGCTGATAGAAACATTTCAGCCCATCAGTTGTAGCTTATATCTCTATCCTAAGTATTCAGCAAGATTCTTAATGTTTGCCAATATGGTGCATTTACTACTTAATCATATTATGAGATATTGAACCACACCAGTGAAGATTAATTAGAAGACTCTAGGAGTGTTGATTTAAATTGGATATTTCATAGTAGAAATATGAATGATTCAGAAAAAGATGTTGATACCTTATAGAACTAAGTGATCATTTTTCTATATAAACATGTCTTTGTAAGAGTGTAGCAAGCGGCAGTTACATTTGACATCTTTCTGTTAGTAGATTTTCCCCCCAGGTATATGAAATAATTAGATTGATTTCTTCATGGAAGTGGCTATACTGAAAACTAGATCGAGGGACCTTTGCTTATTAAAACTGTTTCCTCTCTGCTTCCTCTTATTAAAACTGCTTCCTGATTAGAACTCTGTTTTCTTTTTGTACTGATAGTTTCTGAAACTATAAAGACTAATACCAATATGAATTTTACAAAAATATTTTGTAAGGAAATTAAATTTTGAGATTAAGTTTTAAGATTATGGCTAGCTTTTAATAAAGCATCTTTTTAATAAAGCATACTTTAAAAGAATTCAGCTTACTATATTTTATCCAGAGATTTGTGTAGGAGTTTCTAAATAGGTATGTTTAAATAATAGGAATAATAAATCCAAGATGCTAATGTTTAAAAAATACTCTTTAGATGCTGTACCTGAAACCACCATGGACTCTAATACATTTGTTACAGTGCTTTAAAAAACATTGGTTGGCTGTATTTGGATTAGTTATGGAAAAGAACTTACTTTTAACTGTTGAGAGCCTATATGAAAATCTTTGTAAAGGTATGCATCTTTTATTTATTTTTCTGTAGCAGTATGATATTAAAGTATTAAATTGAACCAACCAATACATTCTATGGATATGATGATGGGTTAATAAAAAATTTGTCAATTAGTTCTTACTGATTTATACTTCTAATTTCTGAAGGGCATTTGTGGCAGCTGGATAAATGGATATACTTCTTAGAGGTTATGCCTATAAATACTTTTATTGTTGATATTCTTGGATATTGTGAATTCGTAATTTTTAATGATGCTTACTTTGAGAATTTAAAACTGTGCTTTACAGTGAGCTTAGGTATGGAAATAGAATTAGTTAATTTTTCCTTCATTTCTTACTGTTTAACACAGAAACTTTTAAGTACATTTTGCATACTAAATATATTAACCTTTCTGAATTATATGGATAAGGAGTAGGAAACCTGCAGCCTTGGTGAATAGTGAATTTCAGAACTGAAAAAAGACTAGTATGAGTCATAATAGGTAGATTTTAAACTATATTGTCCAGGACTTTTGGTTTCTTGAAATGCTGCTGCTGCTGTACATATGAGGTAGACATTTGTAAGGGATGCGTGGTAGGTAGCACTTTTATCTTTCATCCTCAACTTTAGCCAGGGCAGCACTTTTTTTCTTTTTTGTTCATCTCCATGTAGAAGTTGAAAAGTTTCTTTCTTAAGAAGAAAAAGTAGAGGCCAGGGATTTAACTCAGTGGTTAGAGTGCTTGCCTTGCAAGCACAAAGCCCCGAGTTCGATCCCCAGCACCAAAAAAAAAAAAAAAAAAAAAGAAGAAGAAAAAGTAAAAAGCACTAATGTTATTAAAGTTCATATTTTATGATCAAGGAAATTAGCCCTGAGATGATAAATATTTTATCTAAAGTCAGATAGCTAGATTGTCTTGCTGTGTAATTTTGAAAGCCAAGTCTGACTGTTATTAAAGATTCAGTTGGTTTTTGACATCTTTCATATTCTTCACATTAAGTCATCTGTTCTGTTGATTGTTTTATGTATTAGATATGCTCAGTCTACCTCTAAAAAATAACTGGTGGCTTTAAATAAATAAGAGGACCATTAAATTATGTTTCAGGCCAGATAATGAAAACTGAGAGAGATGATTTGCCATATTTACTAAAAAACATACACTTACTGTTATAGCACTTGGATGCAGATTAAGACCTCCCCCCCTCAAAAAAGCCATATTCCTTATTTTCCCTATAGTGTAAATACTTTGAAAATGTCTTATAGCTTTAAAACTTTCTGCTAGGAGATTTAAAACACATAGTCTTTTATATCTTATCCCTAGTAGATATTGGTATCTGTTTTTAGAAATTACCAATTTTTTTTTTTGTTTGTTTGTTTTTTGAGACAGGGTCTCACTATGTAGTTCAGTCTGGCCTTGAGTTCACTATGTAACCCAGTCTGCCCTCGAACTTGCAGTGAGCCTCCTGCCTCTGCCTCCCAACTGCTGGGATTACAATGTGCGCCACCATACCCAGCTAGAACTTACCAGTTTTTAAAAGAAATACATTTTTGTATCATTTTTCTTTCTAAAAGTTAAATTTTAGAAGTATTAATATATAAGAGATGTGGAACAACCAGTTGGACATATCTTCAAAGCAGTTTTACTAAATATGGGGAATCATTTTTCATATTTTTATTAGAGACATAATTTAGTCTTTATAAGAAGGTCCATAAACTGTGTCTGATCTTGAAGAAGTTAGTTTGAAAAATGAAGAAACTAGTTGCCATTTTCCATTTGTTTGTTTTCACATTGGTGGGCAGTGTGCTGCTCTTACATGTAGCTGAGAAGGTGGTAGGTGGCAGCTCTACCTGGGAGAGAAGTGAAGATGTACTGGCTGTACCTTGTGCCAAAAAGTTATTTTTGCAGTCATTGTGTGCATAGTCTGTTAGTCTTTGATCTAAAAGAATCTAACAATTTACAAAGAATACGTAATGGGATTATAAAAGCACCTCCTGGTTTATGTTTTTTTTTTGTTTATTTTGTTTTGTTTTTTCTTTCAGTACTCTGGGAATTGAACCCCAGGGCTTTGTGCATGCTAGGAAGTGCTGTATCATTGAGCCATATTCCAAGCCCTTTTTATGGTTTGAGACAAGGTCCTGCTAAATTGCCCAGGTTGGGCTCGAACTTGTGATCTTTCTGCCTCAGCCTCCTTGAGTAACTGGGCTTATAGGCATGTGCCACTGTGCCCAATTTAAGATAATTTTGAATTGGAAGAGTCACGTCAATTCATAGAAAATTGTGTGGAAAATGACCAGTAACTTTTTATGACTTTGTTATCCATGCTATCTTTATTCTAAATTATTATTGGATTTATAAATCAGTCTGTCTCTCTTTCTTTCTGTCTCTTTCTCTCTCTCTCTTTCTCTTTCTCTCTCTCAACTGAAATAGGATCTTATTGTGTGTTGTAGGCTGGCCTTGAACTTACTCGCCCAGGCTATTGTTAGACTCACAGCAATCCTCTAGCCTCAGCCTTCAGAGTGCTGGGATTATAGGCGTGTACCACCATGCCTGGCTAGATATCTCTTATTGTTGTGTCTCTGTCCTGAATTTATCATTGTTATTTCCCTTTTCCTCATAATCTTAGTAAAGAATTTTTGTAAGACAGGAGTGAAATGATTGATTCATGGAATATATAAAGGCAACTAAACAGTCTACATGGGAGAAGTACCCTTATAAGAAGTTGTGCCTTGGCTGGGGATTTAGCTCAGTGGTTACAGTGCTTGCCTTGCAAGCAGAAGGTTTTGAGTTCGATCCCTGGCACCAAAAAAAAAAAAAAAAAAAGTTGTGCCCATTGATGTCTTCTTCAAGAGACTTATGAAGTTCATTGTATCTACAGTGTGTCCCCTGTGTAGCATCTCTCATCTCTCTTTTCCCACAGGAGTTCAAATTAGTTATTGACTACAAAGAAATAAAAGTGCTCCTGTGAGGAAACCTACTGGGGTTTTGGGGAAGGGGATGAGGTGTAAAAGGGGATTAATTATGAAAATGTACTTTCAAAATTTCATTTAAACCTTTAGAATTTCCTAAGCAAGTTCTGCTTATGTAAGTGCTTCATTTTTAGCTCATAGTGCCAGTGTAAAACCATGTTCATATTTAAGAATATGATTGTCTCTGACATTATGAACATTAAAATAGAAACAAAGCAAACACATTGTAGTGTGTTTATATTGCCTTTGAAAACTGTTAATGTAGCCTTATCCCTTAAAATGGAATTTTCTTTTCTAAGTTTTGTGGCATTAGAAATTACTTTAGTTGTTTGCAATTTTTTAAGTCTTTGGAACTGTTTTTACCACCTTTTGTAGCTAGTTTGAGCATTTAATGTAGGCGTTTGTAGCTTCTTGAGATAAAATTGTTATACTTTTAAAATATTATTTGTAGATTATCTCACTTTAATTTACAGGGAAAAATATTCTGCTAGCTTTGTTTGCTTCGCACTGCTTCCCAAATTCTTTATTTTTTGCTGAAGTTTTGTTACATGCACAGAGATAACATTATTTTCAACAAGTGTAATAGTAAATCTCGTAATGGCACTGAAGTTAAATCATTACATAGTAACTGAGTTAATTATGACAGAAACGAGAAACTTGTGCATGCTTTCCACTAATATATGGCTCTTCTGATGTCTTTATAGTAATGTGAGTGTGAAACAGCCATAAGCCAGGCATGCTGGCCTATACTTCCAGCCCACAGGAGGCTGAGGGATGAGGATTGCCCTGGGTTTGAAGACAGCTTGGGTTGCATAGTGAGTTCAAGGCCAGCCTGACAGCCTGAACTACACAGTGAGACCCTGTCTCAGAAATATAAAGCAACAATAAAAAAGAGGGGAGGAAAGAAGGAAGAGAGGGAGGAGAAAAGGAAATGAAGGGAAAGAAGGAAAGTAAAGAAAAGGAAAGAAAGAAAGAAGGAAAAAGAGCAAACATCTCAGCTTTGAAAATTTGTGGTTTGATTTGTGATTATGTCTTTTTTCTTAAGAGTATGGTATTCTGTCATTTTAATTTGAAGTTGTCTGTGTTGACAGAACTGAATATACTTGTGTTAGACTCAAAGGATCTTGTCTATAACTAAGTCTGTTTGTTGCCTTTTTTGGTGGAGTGAGTGCTGGGGATTGAACTCCGGGCTTTGTGCTTGCCAGGCAAGCATTCTACCACTTGAGCTAAATCCCCAACCCCTCTTTGTTGCTTTTTTTTTTTATTTTACCAGAGGGATAAATTAGGAGTGGTATATAGGTATAAATATATACTCTTCTTAAATTTAAAAATTATATCAGTTTTCCAATGTCATTTTTGTGTTTTATACTTATTCTTACATATTTTTCTTTCTTAATTTTTTCTTACCAGCTAATAAGGCAGTGGATTTTACAACTGTAAAATTCTTGCTTCAAGAGTCTAAAAGCTTGTTACACGCTTTCAGTGTAAGGTCAAATTATGATGGTGTTCTTCCACAGGCCTTTGCTCAAGTAAGCAAACTACTACAGACATTTGCAGAGGTAAGGTGTCTTGGAATGCCATGTGGAGCAGCTGATCATGTATCTTGTAAAAAAATATTTAGCAGACTACAGTAGATAAAGAATAATTTAAATACTAAAAGTATTAATTCAGTTAATTGTAGTGTAAACAACTCTTATCAAGAGTTACGAAAAAAAGAGTTATGAAACACACATCTCTTTATGGAAGCAGTGTCATAGGAGTTATGGGGAATTTCTCTTACTTCATTTATGGGTGGAAGAAAGTTATACACTGTTATTTAACTATTCATCTCTAGTGCTTCAGGCCAGTCAGTCTCACATGCATCGAAATTGAATAGGAGATGTTTTTGAACATGTAGATGCTAAGAATCTCTCAAACTTTACTGAATCAACTTTTTGGCAGTGGTACCCTGTGATGTTCTTTGATTTTTTTGTTTGGAAATATTGCAAAATTAAGAAAAGGTTTTGCAAATGTAGTTCAAAGAATTCCTGTGTACAGTATATCATTTGCCCTAATTCTCCCAAATTTTAACATTGTATTACATTTGCTTTATTGTTTTCCCTATCAGTCTACCTGCTTGTCTATATGACTACCAATCTACCTATCTATTCACATTTTTTCTGAGCTATTTGAGAATCTGTTGCAGAGATGATCTCTCTTTACCTATAAATATTTCCATGTGTATTTCCTTAAAAAGAAGAATACCTTATGTAACTGCAGGTATCTAATCTTTAGATCTTATTCAGACTTCACCAGTTCATCTGAATTTTTTTAAAAGTCTCCTCATAAGATTTTTAGATAGCCACCCTAACATGGATGCCTTTTTATGCATTTTAAACTCAACTGTGTAGATTTTAGGTACATTGTAGTCTATTTCTATAATCTAATTTAAAATCTAGAAAATTCAGGGAGTTTTATGTGCCAGAAACGGTTCAGTATCATAACTACTAGAAGAAATGGAATGGAAAAGATCCTGACATATTTTTAACCTCTAGTTTTGTGAACCCTGTGAACCCTTGTTTTCTCTTTTGTAAAATGAGATTAATAATAATCCCTGCCTCAGAATCGTCTGAAAGTTAAATAAATTAAAATTTACATAAAGATCTTAGTGTCTGATAGATAATAAGTGCTAAATAAGTGATAAAAATAGTTCAGTTGCATATTGTAGATAACTATTTTTTAAGAGCCAAAGAAAAGAAGCATTAGGTAAATGCTGCTTTTATTTTAGATATATATGGTGATTAAAAAAAATTACCAGGACTAGGAGGTGGCTCATTGGTAGTACTTGCCTGGCATGTGTAAGGTGTTATGTTTGATCCCCAGAACTACATAAAAATAAAACTATCTCCAGACAAAAATATGTATGTCTTTCAATTCATTTATATTTAGAAAGTTCATAATTTAATACAGAAAGGGAAAAACAGGAACCTCCCCCATTTTACTCTTTCTTGCCCCAGAAAATAGAGAAGGGTAATATTTTACAGTTGGAGAGAAATCATAGCCTCATTTATAAATTGCCAAGAGTCAAATCCGGTTTGTGCCTCTTACCTTCTGAGAGACCTTGGATGAGTTATTTAACCTTTGCATGCTTCAGTTTCCTCCTGTATGGATAATCATAGTATGCTTCATAGGGTACTCATGAGTGTTAAGTGAACTAATAAACATCTGACAGAGCTCCTGTACATAAAAAATCTCATACTCTTACTACTGATAGCATTGGAAATTTTATTTTTTAAATTTGATAAGCATAAAGTTAGCAACCCATGAAGTTAACCTTTAAAATCATGCTTTTATCAGCATGTAAATTTAACTGTAGTGAAATGGAACAATTTTACTAAAGTTCATAAAGTATGTTAACAAAGCTGAGACCAAAATCCAAGTTTATAAACTCATAATTAATTTTTTTCCATTCTGTTAGTATTTTTAACCTGAGTTAACATTTTACCGAGTGATATTTTAAAAAATAATCCCTTGAGTCAATAGTATATCCCTTTTATTCTGCCGTAAAATATGTTTAGATCTCTTCTGTTGCTTTTTTGTTTTCTTTTTGTTTTTTGAGACAGGGTCTTGCTATGTATTCTGGGCTGGTATTGTATTCACTGTGTATCCCAGGCTGGCCTTAAACTTGCAGTGATCCTCCTGCCTCAGCTTCCTGCATGCTGGGATTATAGGCATGCACCACCACACTTGGCCTTTTCTATTCTTAAGTACTTTCTGTGGGCCAGGCTGTTTACCATACCATCTTCTTTCCTCAAACCTGTCTTCCTTAACTTCTGTTGTTGTTACACACTTCTGATTCTTTCCTATTTTATTCTTGTTAATTCTCACTTTCTGTCTGCATTTTTTTCTATTCCTTACCTTCTGCCTTTTAAAAATGCTGTTTTCTCCCCTCACAATTCTATCTACTAAGACTTGTTCTCATGAGAATGATTCTCAAACCTCAGATTTGCATATACAATTACATGCTAGATATCTTTATTTAGATAATATATATATATTTTTTGAGGCAGGGTCTCCCTGTGTAGTTCAGGCTGGCTTTGAACTCAACTGCGTAGCCCAGGCTGACCTTTAATTTGGGGTGATCCTCATGCCTCAGTTTCCCAAGTGCTTGGATTATAGGCATGTACCACCGCACCTGGCATGTAGGTTAAAAAAAATTTTTAGGATCTCCCTCACTCCCTGAACCTCATTTTTTGGCCAAATCTTTAAAAATATGTCTTGCTTGCACTCCCCAACCCAAGTCTATTTCCTTTTGATGCATAATTCGGATTTTCAGGGCTCTCTTCCTAGATTATTCAGTGCTTTCCTAACCAGTCTCTTTTGCTTACGCTCTTCTGTTGTTCTACTGTGTAAAAGTGCAATTCTGAGTATATCTCTACCTGAATTAAAACTCTTTAGTGGTGGTCTACTGTTGCTTGTAACATAAGGTTTAAATTGTATTGTCACTTTCTTTACATCCCTTTTCAGCCCTTTCCACCTTTTTTTTCTCAATTTTAAGGTGCTTAGAGCACAACTCTATTTAGCTTTGTGTTCTCTTTGTAGTTCAACACCATATGTGTAAAAATTTTCACACAGTATTCTTAAATAGACGTTGTAAGGTTAGCTGAGAAAGTTACCATAATAAATAGATTGGAAATAATTTGCTTTAAATGGAAAAGAAAATGTCTTTTATGCTTTTTATGCTTTTCTGGGAATATTCTGTACACAATAAAAAGAATAGTCAGAACTTTGCAGAAATTTCATACTTTCGTAAGCACAGTTGGCATTCTGTTTTTCTCACTAGTGAAGGAATAGTTGCATTGTTTTGTAATTCTTATTTCCCTAGGTCACGACAAAATATAAGCCAAAATCTTCAGAAAACACAGTATGTAAAACTCAGGAAGACACTCCTTTGATGAAGTCTCATAACCAAGAAACCTCTGTGTGCTTGGGTTCTCGTCTTCCCCATCCTAACAGGCATCAAGAAATCTGGTCTGTGCTAGAGAATGTTTGGATTACAATATGTCAGAACAGGTACCAAATTTCCAAGTACTCTAACTGTAGAGTTACAACTTGGTTTTTTCAGAGTTTCTGTTACTGTTCATTGAACAGTTTAGTGTTTGAGTTTTGAGTTTAATGCACTAGAATGTTTCAAGGGCCTTTTGTCAGATTGGTACTTTGGAAATAGTGATGCTTAAATAGGTGGACACATCAGAATTACATGGAAAATTTAAAAAATATATGCATAAGCACTATCATTAGAAATTCCAATTCAGTGGGAATGAAGTTAAGAGGTCAGTGCATTAAAAAAAACAAAAACCTCTCCAAATTTTTTTTTTGTTTGTTTGTTTGTTTTTGTGGTGCCGGGGATCGAACTCAGGCCCTTGGGCTTGCAAGGCAAGCACTCTAATCACTGAGCTAAATCCCCAGCCCCTCTCCAAATTTTTGATTCAGATGTGAAAGCTTAATGAGAAGCATTATCTATGTATGTGTTGTCTTAGTTATTTTTCTCTTTTTGCTGAGACACAATGCCTGACACCCAGAATTGAAAGGGGAAAGATTTATTTAACTCGGCACCCAGAATTGCAGAATTGAAAGGGGAAAATTTATTTAGCTCGTAGTTTGTAGAGGTTTCAGTCTACAATCAGCTGGATCTGAGACAGAGTGGCATGGCAGACAGGTAGAAGACAACAAGGCAAGCAAAAGGGGCCTGAGCAGCTTCTTTCTGCTGTTTATATTTTATCCATGCTGCTGGGATTAGGGCGGCACCAAACCCATCAGTGGATTGATTTAGTAATCATACGCCCTTAATCCCAGCATCACATACTCTAGATTCACCCACCTCTGAAAAAGCCTCATCTATGACTACATGAGGCTTTGGGGGGCCATTTAGGCACAAATCATAGCATATGTCAAAAATGAATGAAAAGTCACCTGGATTAGCTAACCAGTTTAGGCTGCCAGGCCTTGATAAAATTGAAAATTTAAAAGTTCATATAAGATCTTTTAAAGGAAGATAAATATTTTCGTTTCAAAGGAAAAATTATGTCTCTTTAGTCACATAAACAGTGGTCTTGGTAAAATGATAGGGACCATTTGTGAGTACTTTTTTTAAACAGGCTGCTGTTATAGTAGCTGAAGAAAAATAATTTTGAACCACTGATTTTAAAGTAGATAAAAACTCCTTCCTATACTTTTCCCCCAAGTCCATAATCTTTATGTAATTAACTTACTAAACCAGGGGCATATAGTATGATTTTGGTTCAGAAGGCTAGTGCAACTGGTGCTTTGGATTGAGATAATCTGTCTGTTCTAGATGTTCACAAAAGCAGCAGAGTATATGATATTAGCCCTCCACTTAAATGCCTGTTCTCATTTGGCTGTCTGTTACAACACTGTAGATTTGTGGCCCATTTTAGTCCTGGGCTATGATTAAAATTCTTTTCCAATGAATAACCTGTCTACTAGCTTTATACTAAAGAAATAACTGTATCTGGCAAAATATCTAAGGAAGACAATATTTAAAATTTTATATTTATATATAAAGCAAATGTTTCATTTGCTTTTTTCCAGTCTTAACATAGTTTTCATGTTTTAACCAATCAGATATTCTGGATAGCAGAAAGTTACCAAACATTACTGGGCAGGGAATACTACTCTCAGAATAAAATATATTGAAACCATATGTAAGATATTTTAATTTTTCTTCAATTTAGAAAGCATTTGAGTACGTTATAAATTATCTATCCATTTGTATTGGACACTAGAGAATTGTTTGTTTCTGGCCAGTAGACTGTATAATAGCATTCCATTGAGTGGAAAATGTTTATATTGCCCTATCTATGCATATTTACTTAAGACAATTGCATTTTTTTCTGTTTTGGTATCAAAGGTCTAGTAGGGTCTATGTACAGTTACTCATAAAACTGCTAGTGTGCTTACACATGACTGTAAATGCCATCTTCTTTGTCCCTGGTTTAATAATTATTTGCGAATTTACAGCACATCATGTCAGGTTTTTGGTGTTTTCCATTTATAAGGAATTTGGATAAATCCTAGATGCTATTACTTATTCGAGTTAAAAAACTTTGCTACTGTTTTTTGTGCAAGCTTCTGAGACTTTTTAAAAACATGTATTTTTGAGTTTCAATGGGAACTGTAATTAAAATGTCTTACTTTTTTCCATCACTTTTGTTTTGTGACTTAGAACTTTATTAATACTCTGAAGGCAGGGGTTGGGGATTTAGCTCAAGGGGTAGAGTGCTTGCCTCGCAACCACAAAGCCCTGAGTTCAATTCCCAGCACACGCCAAAAAAAACACTGTGAAGGCAAAAGTAACTTTTGAAGTTTCTTTTTCTTGTTCTTTTGTTTGTTTTTTGTATTTTATAGTTTATTGGCTGATAATTTTCTATAAACTGACTACTCAGTAACCAATTTAATAATTCATCTAATCTGCAATTTAATGAGTCTAACAATTTAATGAGTCTGATTTGAAATGTTTATTTTCAACACCTCTTCATTATTCTTAATGGCTGACCTGATAAGATAAATGTGACTTATTAGAAGCTCTTTAATATTGATTTAATTTAATTTTGTACTGTTATTCTTTTTTGTGTAAAGATTGAACAAAAAGCTTTTGCTCCTTAAAAAATTGGAACCATGTTTTTATGGGACATAAAAACAATAACTGGGAAAATCATGTAGCTTTTCTTTTTTTTTTGGTGCCGGGGATTGAACTCAGGGCCTTGTGCTTGCAAGGCAAGCACTCTAACCACTGAGCTAAATCCCCAGCCCTCATATAGCTTTTCTGAAACGTGATTTTTAAAATCTAAAATCAGAGAATAGATTTAGCTCATCATCCAATTTATTCTGAAATTCCATGAGTTTGGGATGTTTATTTAATTTGATTTCACTTCCATTGTATTTTTCCTAAAAAGTATTTCACTCACCTCTCCCAGGTACTACTAGCTAAATAGTAATATGATGTAAAAATATTTACCAAAGTTTTACCTAAAGGTTTAGATTGTTATATTACCAGTAGCTGCTCAGAATGAAAATAATTATTTAAATGTTTTATCTTGCTTTGGCTGTAAAAAGTTGACCTAAATCCTTTTTTGGTGGTGCAGGGTAAGTGGGAGTTGAGACAAGCACTCACCATGTAGTCCATGGCTAGCCCTGAACTCATTAAACTCACTGTGTAGGGGCTGGGGATTTAGCTCAGTGATTAGAGTGCTTGCCTTGCAAGCACAAGGCCCTGAGTTCGATCCCCGGCACCACCAAAAAAAAAAAAACAAAAAAACAAAAAAAAAAAAAACAAAAAAAAACTCACTGTGTAGCCCAGGCTGTTCTTAAACCTGTAATCATCCTGCCTCAGCCTCCTGAGTGCTGAGATTATAGGATAATGCCACCGTGCCCAGCAGACCTAAATCCTTTTTCAGAAATAAACTTCTTAAAAATCTTGCTTTAAGCTAAATATTTTAATATTCTGTAATATAATACATACTATTTTATGCGCTAAAATCATTTCTACAGATTTTCCATCTTTCTCCCATCTTTCTGGACTTTAAAAATGTTTTACCTCTCAAAGAGGTATGCTTTGTTTTGGTGCTTACTATTATTTTGTTCTTCTACATTAGGTCTGTACACACTCAGGGCCTGGTGTTAATACTTGAGATGGTTTTTACTCGTTTTTTTCTATCAGCATAGCAGAAGGTATGAACATTAGTATATGACATTGAGACCG
Source organism: Hystrix cristata (assembly GCA_004026905.1). Lineage (NCBI taxonomy): Eukaryota > Metazoa > Chordata > Mammalia > Rodentia > Hystricidae > Hystrix > Hystrix cristata. Next base: position 75,038 of record PVJO010001391.1, on the reverse strand, counting down.
CTGTTTTGGAGGATTTTGGTGGTGGTGAGGAAATTATTTTTCAGTTTTTATGAGACTGATATCTGGCAATTTCTTTTTAGCTCAAATAATATGAGAAATCTGAAATGAAAAAGTCCAATTATCATTCTTTAGGATGCTGTATATTAATAATATGTATACCTAACTTCGTATTTAGGCATATGTTAGTTTCCTAGGGCTGCTGTAACAAATCACTGCAAACTAGATGACTTAAAACAATATGTACTTATTTACTCACAGCTTTGGGGCCAAAAGTTGGAAATTCAAGTGTCTGCAGGGTTGATTCTCTATGGAAGTTCTGAAGGCAAATCTATTCCATGCCATTCTCCTATTTGCTAGTGGTTGTCAGCAATCCAGTATCACTCCAATTTCTGTCTTTACAGCTGGTAGGGACCACTGTAATCCAACTCTCATTTTAAATTAACTAATTACATCTTCAAAGACCCTATTTCAAATAAAGTCACATTCTGAAGTTCTCAGTGAACGTGAATTTTGGGAGCTTGACAATTGACACTTAGTACAGCATGTTTGGTTTTTAATATGGTGGTTAGATAAGTAAACTTCCTATGTTTTTTCTATTTCTTACATGGCATAAAACTTATTTTAAGAGTTTGATATTTCAACAGGTGTCTGATTCACTATTTACTTAACATTTTTATAGTGTTGGACATTTGGAATATTACTAACTGTTGGCTAATTGTGAATAATTATTAATTTATGATAGATTTCTGGAAGTGGAATTATTAGGCTAAGCTTCCAGTTTTAATAGTCTAGTATCTTTTTTCCTTCATCCTTGTATTATCGAGGACTGACTTGAATATAGATTGTTAATATTACTGACCTTCTATCTCTAACGATCTCTTAGAATAAAACAGTATTCACACAATTTTTGCAGTATTGCTTCACTTTAGATTTGATGTAGAGTCTGAGCTAGATTCCTTGCGTAAGTGTTAGCCTGGACTTTTCACATCCCCATCTTATTGCTAACTTAAATAGATCACAATTATGAGAAATTAATTTTATTATTTTGTACAATGAAAAATTGAATTATTAGATGTGCATGTATATGTGTAAGTATCATTTTTTTTCTTCTCTTTTAGCACGGATGTGTTTCAAAGATTGAGCTCAAATTCAGCTCTGACTGTTTCAAAAATAGCATCATTTGAAGAAGCATTTATATATCTTCAAAAGTTAATGGCAGCTGTGAAGGATATTCTTGAAGGAATTCAGAGGTGAACACGAAATATCAAAGCTTCATTTTTGTATTACTTTCCCCTTTGTTCTAGGTTTATCAACTTTTTTTTAAAGTTGCTAGCAGTGTTCTAGCAAGTTTTATAAACTTCTCCCTCTCCTGCAGGAAGTCCCTATCCTGTATCTGGCTTGGATCACAAGAATGTTTTTACTTTTTTCCTTTCTGGAGAATAAATATGTTAAAATAATTATCATTTTCCTTTTAAAGCAAATATATATTCGTATTTTTAGCCTGATTCAATTTCTGTGATACAGTTTCACAGTACTATAAATAGTACTGAAATTTCTCACACTGAAATACAGTGTGAGAAGTAACATGATCAATGCATCTTATGATGCTTTGAGAGTTACACGTGTTTATTTTAAATATTTGTCTTTATTTTTAGTATAGTTCCAGGAACCTCTATAATGGGCTATAACACCTTTATATCCTTAAAGCAAATGCTTTGTCTTTCATGATTCTAAAGGAGGATAATTCTAAACATAGCAATTGTATTGGTGTGTACGAGAATTGCTTTACCTGAATTAGATACGCAACTTGCTAACAGAAAAGCACTTTTTTTTTTTTTTTTGGTGGTACCGGGGATCGAACTCAGGCCCTTGTGCTTGCAAGGCAAGCACTCTAATCACTGAGCTAAATCCCCAGCCCCAGAAAAGCACTTTATAAACTAAAAAAAAAAAAAAAAAAAAAAAAAAAAAAAAAAAAAAAAAAAAAAAAAAAAAAAAAAAAAAAAAACCCAAACCCTGGACTATTATGTCCATGTTTGAGAAACTTGGATTTCCAAGTGTTAAGTCTCCTTTTTTTCTTTTCTCTTTAATGGCTTTTAGAAAGTTAATCTTACTGTGAACGTAAAAGGCATTTTTTTACTTCTTTGGCTCACATTTGGCCTAAATGATTTTTAGGATGAAAAATAATTTAAGCCTTTTGTTATCTTTAAGTTATTAATTAACTAAAACATGGCAGATTCTAACTGTTACCTGCAAGTACTAATAGTCACCTTATAACTTACTATTAGATAAGAGTGCCTCTCTCTTATGGTTATGTTACGAAGTGGTTATGTTAAATCTATTGATCACTTTGCATTAAAACTCATGCTTTACAATACTTTTTCTAAAGAATCTAAGACATAAATTTATCTTTAATCATTCAACAACTATTTGTGGAGCATCAGCTATGCAACCTTTGACTCCAAACAGCTTATAGAAATAATGTAGTCATGTTAAAATGGATATTGTAGTCCCCCTTTTCTGCTAGGCATACATTCCAAGACCCCCAGTGGATGCCTGAAACCACAGACAGTACTGAACCTTATATACACTATGCTTTTTTTCTACATACATACTTACGACAAAGTTTAATTTATAAACTTAATTAGGCACAGTAAGTGATTAACAGAGCTAAGAAGTAATAAAATATAACTATAACAACATACTGTTAGGAAGGTTATGTGAATGCAGTCTCTCTCAAAATATCTTACCATTTTGACTGTGTTTTCAGACTATGGTTGTGTTGGGTACTTGAAATTGTGGAAAGAGAAACCAACCCCAGATAAGGGGGACTGCCGTAATTGTAATCAAGAGCTATTAGTCTTTTAATATGGATGTATGCAGTGGAGGAAGGGAGGATTTGGCAGAAGATGAGGCTGGATTAGAAACTGGAGGAGAAAATCTGATAGGCCATAAAAGCAGTTTCCACTTATCATGTAGGCTAGTATTTCTCGCACATAGAAGGCTATAAATTATGAGTCATGACAGAAGTATTTCTAGTCCAAAAGCTTTGGGAATATTGCATACTGTACTACTTTTTTGGGGAAAAATATATATGAGTATATTAGTGGCTTTAAAAACTTATATTGTAGAAAAACCCTTCTAATTATAGAAGCTTTAAAATATTTTGATGCCTTGGCTCTCTGCTCAGAGATGGATATAACTGGTCTGGGTGTGTCTGGCTATTACAAAATTGATTGAATGAATGAATGGTTAGTTTTTTTGAGGCAGGGTCTTGCTATGTGGTTCAGGTTGGCCTTGAACTCACTGTGTGGTCTAGGTTGCCCTTGAACTTGCAGCAATCCTCCTGCCTCAGCCTCCCAAGTGCTGGGATTACAGGTGTGCACCACCATGCCTGGCCCAAGATTTTAAAAATTTCTTTAGGAAATTGTTACATATTGGCAAGGTTGAAAGCCACTATCCACTCTACTTATCTAGTAGTTCTCAAAGTGTGGTGTCCCTGGAACTTGTTAAATGTACAGACTTTCAGGCCCTCCCAGACATACTGAATCAGAAACTCAGCATGTGGTCCCCAGCACTGTGTGTTCTTTGAGTGATTCTATGGACAATAAAGGGTGAACAACATTGGCCTGGATGGTTTTCAGCCCTGGTGACAGATTATAATCACCTGCAGTGGATTTGTGGGGCCAGGCTTGAGAAAATACCATTTAGATAAGCTATATTTACATAATTACATGAATTTTAAGGCTGATTAAATTTTGTTATCCTTTTCTTGTAAGGATCCATAACCCCAGGAATAAGAAAATGTTGGTGGCTCTGTTACCTTTTAGCATGTGACCTGGGATAAATTGTTAAAGCTATTTTGAGCCTCAGTTTTCATCCATAAAACAGGCATAGTAATACCTTCCCATATTACTGTGCTTTGATGAGGCATTGATGTGACTAATCAAACTTGCATCTAGGGGAGGAGTACTGCTGCTCCACTGTCTGAGCACCTCACCCCAGTCATAAATCAGTAACGAATTAAAGATACAAAGTTTAGAAAGGAAGGGACTTTATTGGAAAGGGATGAAAAAGAAGATAGATAGTTCCCAGATAAAGACCATGGTAGGGGGCTCGGAAGGGTGGAGATCTGTTGGCCCTTTGTTCTTGGCCTCTCTTATAGGGCGTCAGAGACTTTTCCCCCTACCTGGAACTTGCCATAACTTGATTGGCTTCTGGGCACCCCAGCCTACATCATTTTTTCTGGTGGTCTATGTGTAGCTTCTTTCTGTCTGTGTTGGTTACTTTTCTGTCATAGCTGAGATAAAATACCTGACACCCAGAGTTAGGGGAGAAAGGTTTATCTGACCTACACTTGGTAAAAGTTTCAGTTCCTAGTTGGTTGGCTCCGAGTCAGGGTGGCATGGCTGGCAGGCATTGCAGAGGAGAAACTGCTCACGGCAGGAAGAAGGCATCAAGACAAGGAAAGGAGCTCAGTAGCTTCTTTCTGCCCCTTATATCTTATCCAGGCTGCCAGGATTAGAGCAGTACCAGACCAATCAGTGGACTGATTTAGCACCCACATCCCCTTAATCCCAGCATCACACTCTAGATTTAGCCCCCTGTGAAAAAGCCCTACCTATGTCCTCATGAGGCTTTGGGGGGATATCGAGGCACAAATTCTAACACTGTCTATCCTTGACAAGGCCTTATCTCCAGGGTGAGTAGCTGGTTGGCAAGGGGGGTACCTTGTTCATGGTTAGCTTAGTAAGGGGGTGTATGGACATTTACTGTAGGAATATAGTGACCCTAGAGTAAAAAAATATAGATACATATGCATGTTAATGTATAGGTATGAGTATATACTGAATAAGAGCTTTCCCAGTGTTAGTCAGCTCCTACCCCCTCTGCATCTGCATGCTATTGGAGGTGGGGAGGTTCATCTTGACTTTGTTCATTTTGCTCTCTCTCTCTGTGCACTGCCTGTCAGCTTTTTCTCTGGTCTGTTGGTGCAAGTCCCAAGGCCATTTGGTGCCTTTCTTTATCTAGTTTTTCTCTTTCTTTACTCCTATGCTTGAAATTGTTCCCAGGGGAATTGGTGTAGTAAAATTTTTAACTCCTCCTAGTCAGGGTTAGCTAGAAAACTGATTTGACACTTATTTTATTCTTTCTCTGCCTACCCATTCCTTTCCCCTACAAAACCAGTAATTTTCAGCTTTTTGTAGGGGAACTAGTTAAAAATGCAAAATTCTGAGTCTTAACCTAGGTTTACTGAAATAAAAAGATATCTGTAGGTATTTTGTACAGCAGGGAATTTGTACTTTTAACAAGGGATTCATGCATAGGTGGTGAGAGACCACATTTAAAGAAAGCAAACTATTCAAAGAAAAACACCTGTTTTTCTCTATGTTACCACTGGGGGGCACTGTTAATAAAAATTTGCTCATGCCCACATTCATTGATCAAAATACCAAAATTATATTTTTAACTCTTAAGACTACATGTTATGTAAACTATTTCGGGAAATCATATTAAAATAAGCAAAGTTTAATGAAATTTTTTCTTTCGACTATGGATGAATTAAAACATTTTTACACACTGAAAAATACATTCCTTTGTAATGACTGAAAATTCATTACCAGTTTTTGATGCATATTAAAATGGCATCATTTCATTTGGTTTTAAGATATATGTTTAGTGTATATATGTCTGTTCTAATTCCCTGTATTTTAAAAATAGAAGATCATGTATGGTGTTATATTGGGACTCAGTAATGAAGTGTTGACTGGGTCCTTCTGTTAAAGAAGTGAATGAAAATGCACTTGGTAAACTAAGAGCATGAGAATTTATCTCTTTTTAGCTGACCTTGGGCATAACATCTATCCTATGTAAGCCACAGCTTCATTCATTATTAAATGAGAATTCTGATGTCTTCTTCAGAGACATATATGAGATGATATATGTAAAAATAATTTTTAAAACTATATAAGTGTTAGTCTTTTCCCCTTATATTTGGAATGTTTAAAGTGTATGTTTCAATTTTAATAAAGCTCTAAGCCTGGCTTGTGGTTATGTTATATAAATGGGAGCAGAATACCTGATTTTGTAGTTGGAAAAGGGGTTGGGATATTGTGGATTCCTGAACTTTATAAACATTTTCTTTTGGATGGGAGAGGAAATTTAATTAGCTCAATTGCTACTGGTTTAGAAATTGCTACTTTCCTTCTTATCTTTCCTTTTTCATATATATAAGATTAATTTAATCACTTTTGTTGTTTCCTTATCTAAACACTAAATCTCAGGGACAGTGTAGATGGTTTTTCCTGTCTACACAAGTGGGTTTTGGGGATTTTTTTTTGTTTTTTTTTTTTGAGACAGGGTCTCACTATGTAGTTCAGGCTGGCCCTGAACTCACTTATGTAGCCCAGAACTGGCCTCGAACTCATGATGATCCTCTTGCCTCAGCCTCCCAAATGCTGGGATTACAGGTGTGCACCACCAGGCCTGGCGGCATAATTCTTTTTTTTTTTTTTCCTGCGGTGGCAGGTGCTAGGCAAGTGTAGAACATGATTTTTGGAAAACGAAACCTCTGGTTTTAGAAAAAGATTCTTATTGGATTATTTTATCATCAAATATTTATTTTTTATATAAATTTATTATTTCATTAGTACAGATTTGTAGGACATAATGTTTATATTTACCTTAGGGAATAGGTACATGTAATTAACATACCTAAATTCTTTTTATTTCCCTTTCTTCCCCCCACCCCGTGTTTAATCTCCTTCCCATTTGCAAAAGATCTAGCTCCCTGTTTCCTATTGTCTTATATTTTGTTTTTTAAAATTATTTATACATTGGGTTTCTTATATAAGAGAAGTTATATGATGTTTAAGCTTATATGTCTGATTTATTTTACTTAACATTATGGTTTTAAGTGCATGCATTTTCCTACCAATGACTCAAATTTATCCTTTATGATAGAGTAGTATTCCATTATTTATAAATGGCACATTTTCTTTATCCACTCATCTGTTAATGCATATACAGGCCACTTCTAAGATTTAGTTATTATGAATTCTGCCACTATAAACATGGATATGCATGTATCACTGTGACATGATGTCTTTAACTCTTTTGGGAAGATATCTAGAAGGGGAATAGCTGAATCAAATGAAATTTCTATTTGTAGTTTTTTTGAAGAATCTCCATACTGATTTCCGTAATGGTACTACTGTAGTTTACATCCTGCAACAAAGTAGCAGAGTTCCTTTTTCCCAACATCCTCACCAGCATTTGTTATTATTAGATTTTTTGATGAAAGCCATTTTTTCTGAAGCAAGGTGTAATCTCAGTGCTGTTGTAATTTGAATTTCTGTAATGGCCAGAGATGTTGAGGGCTTTTTTATATTTTTATTGGCCATTCATACTTCTGAGAAGTATCTGTTCATTTCAGTTGCCCAATTTTTTGATTGGGGCTCTGGTTTTTTAAATTTTTTTTAATTTTAGCTGTTTGTATATTTTAGATATTGATCCTCTGTCAGAGGAGTAGCTAGAAAAAATTTTTTTCCATTTTATAGGCTGTTTCTTCACTCTGTTGTTTTCTTTGCAGGGCAGAAGCTTTTTAATTTGATATAATTCCATTTGTTGGCTTTTGATATTATTTCTTGTGCAGTTGGTATTCTGTTTAGGAAGTCCTTTTCTGTGCCTGTCTTGTCAAGAATTTATGATTTTATCTTCCAGCAGATTGGGTTTCTGTTTTAATATTTGTATTTAGATCTTTGATCAATTTTGATCTTGGTTTAGTATATGGTGGTGGAAATTTTTCCATCAATTTTTTTTCATGAGTGTAACAAGTTTTCCTAGCACCATTTGTTAAGGAGTCTTTCTTTCCTCAAGTGTATGCTTCTAGCTTTGTTAAAGATCATGTCTCTTTTTGTGCTACTGCCATGCTATTTTTAATCACTCTAGCTTTGTAGAATAATTTGAAATCCATGTTTATAATGCCTCCTCATTTGTTTTCTGTTGCCTAGTATTGCTTCTGCTATTGTGGGTCTCTTCTGGCTCCATATGAGTTTTAGGATTTTCTCTAGTTCTATGAGGAAATGCTCTTGGTATTTTGATTGGGATTGCATTAAATCTATAAAACATAACACTCTGCTCACATTGGTCACTTCTGCTGTTGATATAGTCAATAGAATTCTTTTATCGCTGGGATTTCTGTTGGGTACCTTTTCAGGGACTGTATTTATTTAGTAAATTTGTCATTCATGTTTTGAATGGTTTTGGTTAGCTCTTCTAAATTTTTATTTGAGTCTTCTTTTAATGACATTGGTCAATTTGTTTGTTTTAATTATTGGTTTGGTTATATCATCTTTGAGCTCACCGAATTTACTTTCTCTTTGATCTTTTTGTACATTTCAACTACTTCGTATTTGATTTCCTCTTCTTCAATGCCCCTTGCATCTGCTTTGGGGGAGTTGGGATTCTTGGATGCATTTTGTTGCCTTGTTTTTTCATGTTCTTATGTGTGTATGCAGTGGTTGGAGATCAAATAGAGTGAAGAGATTTTGTTGGTGTTAAGCAGATCTCTTTAGTTAGGTTCTGTTTTTCTGTGGTGTGATCTTGACTTTATTTGTCAAGAGGTGTTGTCTACTACTTCAGCCTATTCACTTTAATTGGGTTGGATCCACACACTGTATTTTCAGTAGAGAATTCCTACTGGTTATATTAGCATCCACACATCCAACCATACATCAGTTGTGAACATTAAAATTGTTTTGACAGCTTTGTCCATTTATTACTGCCCCTTACAGACTAGACTGTACTGCTGATAACTGTCTGGGATATAGAGAAAGGGGGAGGAAAAGAGAAAGGGAAAAGGAAGAGAGTAAGTTAATAAGAAGAGAGAGAGATAAAAGAAATGATGGTAGGTGAAAAATAGGAGGTTGGATTCTGTTGGAGGTATTTTTGTAACTGGAGAAGAGGGCTTGTGTTGAATGGGTTTGAGAAAATATTTGTGGAGCCTGGAGGAGGGATGCAGAGGGAGTGAAGTATAGAGAATGAGGGTAGCTGTGAAGTTACTGGAACCTATTAATACATTTGTAGTTAGTTTGTTTGGATCCTCTGAGTACAATTCTGTTAAGGGTTACCTTGGCATGGCCGTGAATGGTACCACTGAAGTTAAGACACTGGTCAATTCTTACTCCCTTTTGTACATAGACAGGCACTTGCTATATATTTGTTGCATGAAATGTGTAGAAGAAGAGAGGGTAGATAAGGGGATAAGAAAAGTGAAGAAGAGCAAAGAGACAATAGGACAGTTAAAACAAGAAAAGAGAAGGACCAAGAAAGCCAAACAAAGGGAAAAAAGTTAAAAAATAAAAAAGTAAAATGAAAAAATATTCATAAAGAAATAAGAACTGAAGGGAAAAAATCACACCCAGAACATACAGAGAAACAAACAGAAACCCCATGCAGCCACTATACCCGTAGAGCTGGAGTGTCCACACCATTTCCTTTACAGTCGTAGTCTGATCGCCAGAAGCTAAGCTGGTTTCCCTGCCGTGGACTGTTTAACTGTTTGCCTGGCAGTAGTGAGGGCTGTTAATCTCACTGGACTGACCTTCTAGCTGCAAGCTGTGCTTTGGATATGGCCAACTGCAGGCTTTTGTCTCTGTTCCCAAATCTGACCACCTCAACTAATTTGGGAAGAAGACGATGTGTTGCAGTTTACCCTACATCTGGCTCTCCATTGCCTTTGACCAGTGACCTCCTACTCCCTCTCCCCTCACTGCAGGGCAAATTCTGCTGTCTTCTTTGTGTTCTCCCTCCAAGGTCTTTCTGCCTAGTATATTACAGAAGTCCTCTGATGTAGGTGACACTTTCTGTTCCTTCACCCTCAGGCTTTTTTCAGTCCCTGGTTCCTGTCTCAAGAGCTCGGTTTTCAACCTGTGGATCTTGGCTCAGTCCCCAGGCTTGGCATAGACTTCCTTTGCCCACATGGGATGGTGGGCAGTGAGGAGGACTTCACTCTTCTCAGCTCTTTCTGGTGTTTGGGGAAACAATAGAAAGGCACCCACTTGGGTCTGGTTCAGCAGAATCTCTCTCCTTCCTCTTGTCTCAAGGATGGATTCCTGACTCCCTGCCAGGGAGCTCTGTGTTGCTCACAGTTTGTGGTGTTCAACCTCTCCCTGCCTGGGCCTTTCTGTATCAACTATTTATCTAAATTAGAGGAAAGATGAGATTGAATGGAAAAGATTTAGACTCAAAGAATATAAGGAGACAATTTTTTATAAGATGTTACAGAACTGTAATTCATTGTTAATATACGATTATGGAAAGTTATTAGTAAGAGTTTATTGTGGTATGTTATTGGAGTGTGATAAACGTTTTTAAACTTAATGTTTATATCAAGTTTTATATATAATATATAAAAGTTTATATTGGCTGACAAAATATGTAGCATCTACAAATCACTCTGAATTGTCTAGTAGCAGCTGGTATATATATATATATATTTTTTTTTTTTTTGGTGGTGCCGGGGATTGAACTCAAGGCCCTTGTGCTTACAAGGCAAGCACTCTAATCACTGAGGTAAATCCCCAGCCCCCAGCTGGTATATATTTTTAACAGGGTTGTTTAATGTTACCAAAGATAATATATCACTTATTACCTCATTTTTAGAATAACTTGATTTTCATTTTATGTATTTTAAGTTCTCGTTCACACTTCCCAACATTTATGATTCAAGAATAGGAAATTAAGACCTTGTTTTTTTATCCTAAATGTTAGTATGAAAATGTGACAGTTATTCTTACTACCCCTAGGTGTTTCCTTGTTTTTCAGTCAGTAAAATCCAGTTTTCTGTGACAGAGTTAAATGCCTGCCATCATAAACTCTTTGCAAATCACACCAGAATTAAGCAATGAAGTATAATATGAAGCTGGTGTGGTGATGGGTAACTGTAATTTTGGAACTCAAGAAGTTGAGACAGGAGGATTGCAAGTTTGAGACCAGACTGGGCTACATAACAAGACCATGTCTTTAAAAAAAAAACCAAGAGATTATAATATGTTATTTAAACATAACAGACATCTTATTTTGCTTATTGAGTTGATTTTATTTACAATCACTATTATTTTATTCAAATTTGTCTTTTGTTTTATAGCTGGTTAATTTTACCTAGGGATTTATTGACCTGATACTTGATTAAAGTTCCCTGCTAAACTGCAAGGCCCTGAGTTTGACTCCTGGTGCCAAAAAAAAAAAGTTCCCTGCTATTAAGTATTATTTTAGGAAATGCTAAAAGCACAAAACACTACATTTTTTTAAAAAGTGAAACAATCAATGACAAAGTCAGTGGGTAAAATGAAAAGGGGGAATGGGCAATCAAAGGTTCTGAATAAAGGTTGGCATAATAACTAAAAGTGTACAGTAAATACAGTGAGGAAAAACCAGAAGATCAGTTCTAATTCTTTCTTTCAGAATAGTTATACTGCAGTTTTAAAGTTAGAGTATACCCTGTACTCTAGGATTAATTTCCTGTATTTTAAGAAATACTATATCCTCTTGTGACTCTTAAGAAACAATTACCGCTGCAGTGGGTCAACCAGGTGCCCATAGTGAGAAGCGATGTAATCAGTGTCCTCAAGGGGTTTCTAATAATATAGCACAGGAATGTGTCTTCCACACTGACACTCAGTAAATGTTTTTGTACATCAGAAATCCCTGAAATTATCAAACATTTTTATGTGCCAAATCCTGAAAACAAAGCAAAATAAATTTACCATATACCTTACCCTTGAGAAGACTGTATCTGGAACTATATGTGTAAATTTTGTATCTTCATTTTTGCTACTATTAAACTAGTTTATTAATTTTTTAAAATATGGAATGCTTCATAAATTTACATGTCATCCCTGCATAAGGGCCACACTAATCTTTTCTGTATTGTTCCATTTTTTTTTGTATATGTGTTGCCAAAGCAAGTGCTTTACTGTATTTATATAGTTAATTTATAATTTTTGACAGCATGTAGCTGTATGTTTTCTTCAACTTAATTATTGAATTTAAGACAAATAAGCAAAAATAACCCAAATATAGTTTTTATTATGAATAATAATGATTTATACAGATTGTAATATTTTTGATAGTATTGGCTAAAAAATGTGTACACTTTTGTACACAATATGAGGTGTATAAAGTATACAATATGAGGTGTATATAAAGTGTATTAGGTAGCCTCCAAAGGGACTTACATCTATGTATTATGGTGCCAGTACTCTAGAGAAAGTAAAATGCTCAGACCTTTTAGAAGATTACTAGATACTAGTTCTGAGTTAATGCTAATACCCAGAAACCTAAATTGCCACTGTAGTTGGAGAAATGACCAAAAAAGAATTTATATATTTTAATTACATTGGTATTTGGGGGGTTAATTTTTGAAAGATTTTTCTAAGATAATTTTTCTCTACTTTCTGATGTGACTGATAAAAACTCAAACTAAAAATAGTTGCCATTTCGTGTGATTGCATTATTATTGCTGCCTTCACTCTTTAAGTTCCTATAATCTATAAGCCAATTATCCACTTGTACTACATAAACTACAACCCCTTAAGGTCACATCTCTCCACCTCTCCCTAATGCGGAACTCTGAGCCCATCCTGTGGCTATTTTACTGTATGTGACCTGGGGCTAACATATGAACCGATGGAAAGATTTAAGTTCAGAAGGGATGAAAAGTTCAGAGCAGTTTGACATTACAGAGCCTAATAGGGTGCATAACTAGGTAGGTTGATACTGATAGGCTTCCTCTACATCTGCTGTACTCTTTCATTTTTTGCATTGAAAGTTTTTTTTACATTAAAAGTGTTTCTTTAATTTCTCAGTGAGATTTGTATTCATTATGAAAATGAAACCATCTCAGTTATAAGAGAAGTATTGCTTTTCTGAAACTTCATATGTGGAAATTTTCAGTTTGGGTTCTGCAGAAGTGTTTCTGGGTTCTTGGGTGATAGAGAGGAATGCAGAAAGAAGACTGAACATATTGAACTCCAGTCCTCCACCCTGCTTCTTTAGTTGCTTCTTTTAGTTCCTTTAATAATATATGAGAATCCTGGGTAACCTTCGTGGTTGTTTGTTTTGGCAGTAGTGGGGAGTGAATCTATGACCTTTGCCCTGAGCTACCTCTGCAGCCCTTTTTTATTTTGAGACAACAGTCTCTCTTAAATTGCTAAGTTGCCCAGTCTGGGCTCAAACTTGTGCTCCTTGTGCTGGAATTACAGGCATATGCCACTACAGGTGGCTTGAGTAAGCTTTCATTTGAGAAAAAAGAGGTTCTTCTATTAAAAGTAGAATATTTTAGTTGTAAAATTAAATTTTATTTAGGTTTTTTGAATTCAATTTTAGATCACTTTCTTCCAAAAGTTTTTTCTCCTTAAAAGGTGAAATAGTTGTTTATTTGCTATAATAATACAAGTAGGTGACAATTCTTTGCTTTAGGTCTTCTCTTCCTTTGCCTAAATCAGTACTTATTCACACTCTTTTGCATCAATTTAAGAGCAGGACTGTACTTTGAAACAAACTGTGTTTTTGGTGCTTAGTGAGGGTTCCCTTTGTTTTGGAGGAGCATAATACATGATTCCTGTGGTTATTTTAAAAGAGTCAACAGTTCCTTCAGATTGCTTGGAAACTGTCATGAACAGTAAAGAGAAATAGATGTGACTCTGTCAAACATTTCACATGTAAAAGTATAGGGACTCTTCAGTCCAGTTTCAGATCAGTTAAGCTGTCACTATTGTTGTTCGTTTTTACAGCATTTAAGCTCAAGGTCTTAATTACAAGCAACCATGTTCTAAAACAAAACAAAACACACCCAGCTCAACTTCTGTAGCACTTGTTGTTGGTTGATTTCTTGATAATAGCTATTCTTTCTGGGGTGAGATGGAATCTTAGCAACGTTTTGATTTGCATCTCTCGAATGACCAGTGATGTTGAACATTTCTTCATGTTTATTTGCCATTTTTATTTCTTCATCTGAGAAGTGTTTATTCATTTCCGATGCCCATTTTTGGATTGGGTCTTTAAATTTGGGGGGGTTGTTTTTTTGAGTTCTTTATATATTCTAGGTGTTAGACCCTTGTCTGAGGGGCAGTTGGCAAAGATTTTTTCCCAGTCTGTGGCTTTTTGTCCTGCTCTATTAATGATTTCTTTTGCTGTGCAAAAGCCTTTTAGTAGGATGAGGTCCCAAGCACTGATTCTTTGTATTATTTCCCGTGCAGTCTGGGTTCTGTTCATAAATTTTTTCTAGCCCCTATGTCTTCGAGAGTTCTTCCTATACTATTCTCCAGTAGCTTTAGTGTTTCTGTTTTAATGTTTAGGTCTTTGACCCACTTCGATTTTAGTTTAGTACATGGTGACAGACATGTATCTAGTTTTAGTTTTCCGCATGTGGTAAGCCAATTTTTCCAGCACCATTTGTTAAAAAGACTCCTAGATTTAATAACTAAATTCAGTTGTGTAGCTGGATACAAAGTTAACACCCAGAAGTCAATAGCATTCCTATATACAAATAACAAAATAACTGAGAAAGAAATAACAGAAGATATTCCTTTCACAATTGCATCCAAAAAATGAAATACTTAGGAATCTATCTAACAAAGCAAGTAAAAGATCTTTACACTGAAAACTACAGTACTCTAAAAAAAGAAGTTGAAAGGGATATCAGAAAATGGAAAAATATACCATGTTCCTGGGTAGGAAGAACCAACATAGTGAAAATGGCCATACTTCCTAAATTACTATACACATTTAACACAATTCCAGTCAAAATACCATTAACATACTTCACAGAAGTAGAAAAAACAATCATGAAATTTATCTGGAACCAGAAGAGACCATGAATAGCGAAAACAATCCTGGGCAACAGGGGCAAGGCAGTGGGCATCACAATCCCCGACCTGAAATTATACTATAAAGCTACTGTGATAAAAACAGCATGGTATTGGCACAAAGACAGACCCGAGGACCAATGGAATAGGCTAGAAGATGCAGAAACAACTCCAAACACACTTAAATACCTCATCTTCGACAAAGAAGCCAAACACACTCACTGAGCACACTCATTTGAGTGCTCTTGTATACCTGAAGTCAGATAGTGTCTGGGAGTATCTGAGTACTGGCTGATGCTAGCTCTTGGGTGGAGTACCAGCATGTGCTATATTCATGTAGGCTATGCTTCTTTCTTCCTCATAGGGTAAAGGTGGGTTTCTTTTTTTTGGTGCTGGGGATCGAACTCAGGGCCTTGCGCTTTCTAGGCAAGTGCTCTACCACTTGAGCTAAGTGTCCAGCCCTAAAGATGAGTTTCTAAGAGAGTCCCAAAACATTATGCAGAAGCTATATGACCTTTTATGACATTTTCTCAGAAATCATACAGCATGACTTTCCCTCTAGTAACAGATCTGCCTAAATTCTGGGCCTGTTGGGAGGAGCATTTCTACTGCCTGGAAATTATCCACTACTGCTCTTGACTGTTTTTTGGGCCTTTGGTTTTGGCCTCTGAACTTTTTCCATAAGAAAAGTTAACTAACTGAGCATGGTGGCATGTGCTTGTAATTCCAGCCCTCTAGGATGCTTAGGAAGTAGGGTCTCAAATTCAAGTCCAGCCTGGGGCAATTTACAGAGACCTTTGTTTCAAAATGAAGGACTGGGGTTATAGCTCTTTGTGAAGTCCTAGGTTTCTATTCCCAGGGAGAGAGAGAGGTAATCTGGGACTGAGGATCCTTCTCAACCCTTAAACTTACAAAGCATAGTTGAAGTGTGTACTGTATATCATATGCTAGATATATATTTTTTCTATAGAAAAAATATGAACTTTCAAGTTTCAAGAAAAATATAATCAAGTTTATAATCAAGTTTCAAATATAGTCATTAAAATTACCCATAAACTATTTTCCCAGCACCAATTTTAAAAACAATGTTCAGTATTCTGAAGAGATCAAAATTTAGTCATGAATCTTATCTATTTTTACTCAAAGGTTTCTGTATTCAATATACTAAGTAATTAGTATAGGCATCTTGCAAATTTCTGTCAAGAAAACAAGAATATAAAACAATGATTTTTGTTTAAATTGTTTTTTTTTACCATTTTAATTATGTGGCATTTTTATAAAATCTGAGGCTGATGGAATTCCATTTGCATAACTGATTTCACCAAGCTACAGAAAACTTGTAGTTTTAATTTTACTTGTAATAACCAAAAAAAAAAAATGTGTAAGATATAAGGTGTTTTTCCTAGTGTTTCTTCCTTGTTGGTTTGATAAATTTTCACACAGTTTCTTAGTAAAACTTCTATTTGTCATCAGCAAAATCCAATTTGATAGAAATTGTTCAGGCAGGTCACTGTATTAAAGTGAGAACAGAGGTCCGAGGATCAGAATGACCTGAAGTTAAATCCTAGCTTTATCTGTGTACCAGCTAGGTATCTCCTAGATAGGCTAATTGGCCATTTTTGTGTTTGTTTCCTAAGTGGTAAAATGGAGTTTATAACAGTTACTTTATTACAGTGCAGAGATTAAAGGGGAGATAGCAGTTGTTGGTCATTGGTATTTGGTCGATGCTTAATAAATGATATTACTGTGCTTAATAACGATATAGTAATGATTCATAATAGTATTTAAACTTTGACTTCATTCTTGATTATAGAGAATATGAGAATAAAATTTTAATATAATATCATAGACATCTCACTTCATGCAATTATTTTTTAAACTTTAATTTTCAAGTATTTCAAATATTGTATTGATGTACGACTGTCTTGCCAGAAGAGAGTACAGTTTATTCATTTCTGTGGCATGTAAATCATAATATATAAATATCTAAGAACATGTTCTCTCTTCTTTTGAATTTCTAGAATTAAATATTGTGCTTGACTAATTTAGACTTCTTTTCCTGATCTTCAGCCTGCTACTTTATTTTTCCTAAACAGGAGAAAAATTTTATTTGAATTTTTGAAAATTCTCATAAAATTTTAGTATAGTTTAAGTGCATTATTTTACAGATTTAGTCAGGTTATTCTATTTGCTTTTGTCTCTAAAAATTTGAGTTTGTCTTTTTTTAAAAGTTTTATTTTAGTAGTACATTTTAGATATACATAATGATAACATTCATCACGGGGAATTTGTACCTGTACATAGTAATAGCTTCCTGCTTCTTTTTTTCCATTCCTCTCCTCCCTTCCACCCCTCTTCCCTGCCTTATTTTCAAAGGCTTTATTTCCATTTTTTCTCCTTCTGTTCTCTTCTTTCTTGTCTTTCCCTTCCTTTTCCCTTCCCTCTCCTTTGTTCTTCCAATTTGAACAGTTTCTTCCCGTTTCCCAGTATAATATGTTTTAGTCCTTACTTACACTTTCAGTTTCTCACACCAGAGAAACAATACGGTATTTATGCATTTCTGATTTATTTCACTTAAGAGTATGGTCTCAAGATGCATCTGTTTACCTAGAAATGTCTCCAGCTTATCATTCTTTATGGCAGTGTAGTACTCCATAAAAACCCACATCTTCTTTATCCATTCAGCAATTGATGGGCATCTGGGCTGTTTCCAAGATGCAGCTGTTACAAACTGTGCCACTATGAACATGGGTGTGCATATATCTCTGTGGTATGATGTTTTTAATTCTTTCAGGAAGATACTAAGAAGGGGAATAGCTGGGTCAAGTGGAGCCTCTAGTCCTAGTTCTTTGAGGAATCTCTGTACTGATTTCGACAGTGTTTGCACCAGTCTGCATTCCCACCAGAAGTAGGGAAGGGTTTCTTTTTCCCCACATCCCCTCCAGGATTTGTTATTGGCTGATTTCTTGAATAGTAGCTATTCTTTCTGGAGTAAGATGGACTCTCAGTGTTGTTTTAATTTGCATCGCTCAAATGACCAATGATGTTGAAAATTTTTTCATATGTTTATCTGCCATTTCTACTTCTTCATCTGAGAAGTGTCTAGTCATTTCAGATGCCCATTTTTGGATTGGGTCTTTAAATTGGGGGGCTCTGATTTTTTTTGAGTTCTTTATATATTCTAGGTATTAATCCTGCATCAGAGGAACAGCTGGCAAAAAATTTTTCCCAGTCTGTAAGTTGTCTTTTCACTCTGTTGGTGGTTTCTTTTGCTGTCCAAAAGCTTTTTAATAAGATGAGATCCCAGTTGTTGATTGTTTGTGATATTTCCTGGGCAATCAGAGTTTTGTTCATAAAGTCTTTGCCTACACCTGTGTCTTCAAGAATTCTATCTATTCTGTCTTCTAGTAGATTTAGTGTTTATGTTGTAATTTTTAGATCTTGGATCCATTTTGATTTTAGTTTAGTGCATGGTTAAAGATAGGGGTCTAGTTTTAATCTTTAGCATGTGGAAAGTCAGTTTTTCCAGCACCATTTATTAAAGAGGCTATCTTTCTTCCAGCGTGGGTGTTTGGCCCCTTTATCAAAGATAACATGGCTGAGAGTGTTTGGACTTGTTTCTGCATCTTCTAATCTGTTCCACTGATCCCTCAGGTCTGTTTTTTTGTCAGTGCCATGGTATTTTTTTTTTTTAATCACAGTAGCTCTGTAATGTAATTTCAGGTCAGGTATTATGATGCCCCCTGCTTTGCCTTTGTTGCCCAGAATTGCTTTTGCTATTCTAAGTGTCCTCTGGTTCTAAATGAACTTTGGGATTGCTTTCTCTAATTCTGTGAGGTATGCTTTTGGAATTTTTATTAGGATTGCATTAAATCTGTTTAACAATTTTGGGACTATGGCCATTTTCACTGTATTGGATCTTCCTACTCAAGAACACGGGATATCTTTCCATTTTCTGATATCCTCTTCGATCTCCTTTTTCAGAATACTGTAGTTTTCAATGTATAGGTCTTTCACTTCCTTTGTTGGATTGATTCCTAGGTACTTCATTTTTTGGATGCTATTGTGAAAGGTGTTGTTTCCCTAATTTCTCTCTTAGTGAGTCTATAATTTGTGTACAGGAATGCTGTTGATTTCTGGGTATTGACTTTGTATCCAGCTACACTGCTGAATTTGATTATTAAATCTAGAAGTCTTTTGGTGGAGTTTTTGGGGTCTTCTATGTAGAGTATCATGTCATCTGCAAAGAATGATAATTTAACTTCTTCCTTTCCTATCCTATTCCTTTTATTTCTTTCTCTTGTCTAAATATGCTGGCTAATGTTTACAGGACTATATTAAGAGTGGTAATAGTAGACATCCTTGTTCTAGATTTTAGAGTGAAAGCTTTCAGTTTTTGTCCATTTAATAGGATGTTGGCTGTTGGTTTGTCATAGATGGCTTTTATTAGATTGTGATAAAGACCATCTATTCCAATTTTCTGCAGGGTTTTTATCATGAATAGAGGTTGGACCTTGTCAAATGCTTTTTCTGCATCTATTGAGATGATCATATGGTTTTTGTCCTTGGCTCTGTTGATATGGCGTATCACGTTTATTGATTTGTGTATGTTGAACCATCCCTACATCCCTGGGATAGTTATCCAATATTGAGTAATATAGAAGTGAAATTTTAAAAATCTAGATTAGTATGTATATTGCTTACTTGATGCTAATGATCATACATAAGTAGAAAACTCCCGAGTGCCTATCTAACGGGACCTGTAGTGAGTGTTAGTTCTGTTACCAGCTTGCTTTTGTGGCTCTGAGAAAAATTAATATTTGAACACAAAAAGTGTTTTGGATATGAAATAATTTGACAAAAGTTTTTATTAAAGAGGATATTTTGCTTACATGTAAAATCAATATTTTCATTATTTTAAAAGGCTTAAGATTTTACAAAATCATTTTTAAAGGCAAGCAGATGGGATAGCTACCCTTTTTATTAGCGTGAAGAGCATGAGCTTCAGTCAAACCAACAGAGATCTGATTAGCTACCAGTGCTCATTTATAATTTTGGGTAAGGGTCTTAAAACTCTTGACAGTTGGTTTCTGCATCTAAAACTAGTTACCATAATAGCTCATATGGACTGTGTATTGTGTTCCAGGCATATGCTAAACACATTGGAGACATTTAATTCATACAGTACCCTTGTGAGGTAAACACTACTTTATCCCCATTTCACAGTTGAGCTGAAGTTCAAAAAAGTAGGTAATTTGATCCAGGTCAAGTTAAAAAGATCCAGAGTGTTAAAAGGATCAGAGATGATACATATGAAGTACATGGTGAGATTTTGAGTAAGTAATCAATAAGTCTATGTATTGTTATTGATGCTTTTATAAAAGGAACCAAAGTGCTTTCAAATCAGTCTTGGTTTATAAATAACCTGAGGTACACATTAAACCCTGCTTCAGACATCTGTGCAAACTTGTTCTAGAGTGAAATTTCAAGATTATAAACAACATGAAGATAGAGAATCATTTTTATAATTTTCTTTTACACTCTGGAGCTCGCACTACGATATGCATTTGAGCAAATAGTGTGCATTTAACATATACTTATTATGAATTCGTTTTGAAAGGACAAATGTGGATATGTTTATAAATAAAAATACCATTTTCTAAAAAGTAGTTCATCTCCCCAAGAGTTATTTCTTTAATATTTGTAAAGTTGCCATTGAAGGATAATTTTAGGGCTTTCATTCTAAGACTCTTTTGTTTTCCCACAGAAGAAGGAAAAAAAAAAATGAGAAAATTTTAGAGAAGGCTGACTTCTCAAGAATTTTTGTGTAGGGGAATTGCTGAGACCCAAAAGTTCATAAACCATTTTTCTTCTTTTTATATTTTTTATATATTTTCAACAAGCTGTATGTCTTGTGAGTAAACCTTTGCAGTTATTTTTATACCAGGTCAAATTCAGAAAATCCATAAATAATTTTTCTCTATTTAATTTTTTATGTATTCTCAGTAAACTGTCCTTCTAATGAGTAAATATTTGCAATGTTTTATATCAGGACAAATTTCATTCTCTTAAACCTAGAGTTGATAAGATATAATGAAGTCTAAATTCCCTAGTTGAGTACATTTTCATAAAATTGTCTAGTCCATTTTGGACTTAGATTACTTCAAATCATTCTTGCACAATGACATTTTATAATCCTTTTTTGTGTATATTAGTTTTTAAAAATATATAGTTTTCTGATTTTAAAAGTAGTATAGCTATGAATGATGCTGATATATCAATAAACCTATCTGCTTTACAATGCAATTTTCTGATATTTTGTCAGATAATCAAGTATTTACTTTTGAAACCTGACTTCTTTATTAAAAGCTTAAAATTCCTGTGTTTCCTGTTTTGTTTTACAAGTAGTGATTGAAAATGAGGAGAAGCTGCCCTATGGGCAAAATAATAAGACCTTTTTCTTCCTTCATTATCTCCCTGTGTTTCTTCAGAACTTTTTCTTTCATATTCTCTTTAGAACAATGATGCTGTGGTCTACTCTTTGTCTTCTTCTGTTTGTTAATTGTAGTACCCACGAGCCTAGAACAGTGCTCATAGTAGGTCTCAAATATTTGTCAAGAAAATAAAGGATCACTTGTTGTGATCTGGCCATCTTTAGAATGTATTTTCCTTTTTACTTACTCATCAATACATTGTGAGAGTGAGGCCTTATCTACTAGAGTTTATCTGACTCTCTGGACTCTTTAACAGAGTGTGCTATTATTTACAACCATGCTTTTGTGAGGGTAAGAGAGAAAGAACTTAGAAATGAATAAATCAGTGCACTCTAGAAAAGGCAATTCTGTAGAGACAGTTAATTGCTGCCTGTAATTGGGGTTGGAGGTGAAAACAGAAAATGACTGCAGATAGGCAAGAAGGTTCTTTTTGGGATGAAGGAAATATTCTAAAATTACATCGTGATGATCATTATACAGATTGTAAATTTACTAGAAATCATTGAATTGTCAAAATGAGTGCATCTTAATGGTATAGAAATTATGTCTCAGTAAAATGTGGAATAAAACCAAGGTGGAAGTTAAAATATTACAAGTTTTGCTACTTGTAAAACCAGAATGATGAATTATTTTCTTTCTTACTTTGGATGTAACTTGTTGCTATAGACAAATGATTAATTTATTCTTTTTATACAAAGTATCTCAGAACAATGTTATTTTATTCTGTGGTAAAGTATGTTCTTTTGTGATACTGGCTTGGAGTTTATAAACTTAATATAAAACATCTTATTTCATCAAATTAACTTATGGACAATTTGGATTATTTATAAAGCTGTAAAAGGTATTTATAAATTATTCAACATTGCTGATAGTTTGTTTTCATTGAGTTGCACAGCTAAAACATACTAGTTTGTTTCTCATTTCATTTCTGAAAGATTGGTTTAATTTATTTTAGGTAGCTTTTTAATTTTAAATTTTTAACTGACTAATGTGGAGACATTAAAATAGTACATATCAATGGGGTGCCATATGATATTTTGATGCATATATATATATATTGTATAATGTTTAAATCAAGTTAAACATACCTGTCTTCTTAAAGATTTATTATTCCTTTTTGGTGAAAACATTAAAAATTCTTTCTTCCAGTGTTTTGAAATATGTTACTGATCTCATAGAATTAGAATTTGAGAATAGAATGGTGGTTACCTGAGTCTGGTAAAAGTAGTTGGGGAGGAGAAAAGTTGACAAATGGGTACTCATTTGTAGTTAGGAGTAAGAAGTTGTATGCTATTGCACAGTAGGGTGACTATAGATGATGATAATGTACTGTTTTTATTTTCTTTGTTTTGTTTTTTTTTTCTGCTAGGAGAGATTATATGTATTTTAAAATTTCTTGTTGGAAGAAAACCTTTTTTTTGCATGAAACTGACATTCTCATTCATATATTTGTATATTCTTAAAGATACTCTCTATATATGGCACTCCTAAGAGAAGCACTTTAAAAATTTGACTTCATCCTGAAAAATTACTTATAAAAGCTTCCCCTAAGTATAATAAAGACCAAGTAGTCTTACAGATATAATTAAGACTATTGAGATCAGTTAGCTCTCAAGTCTGACAGTACCAAACATTGTTAAGGACATGAGGACCTACAGATGTTATAATTAAGAGTCACTTGGAATGTAAGAGTTAACTGAGAGGGTGTGATTTCTTGTTATTTATATTATTATTCACTTAATTTGTATCTAGAGCGTACTGTATTTAGATGATGCTGATGATAGTCATTGTTACTGTTATAATTGAAATATATTGTATTTGCTAAATACTAGACACTTTTATAAAGACTTTTTTTTATAGTAACTCATTTAATTCTCACAATAGCCCTATGAAGTAGGGCTATTATCATCCTTATTTAGTGGATGAAAAAAGAAATTATGTAAGTTTAAATTACTCATCCAAAATTACACAGCCAAACTGAGACAGACAGTTACTCAGAACCACTGTACCAAACAATAGGGTTGGTTTCTTTTCCTTTTCTTTTTCTTCCAAAAAAAATTCTTTATAATGGAAGGATTAAAATATATTTAGTATGAAAAACAGAATTAATACATTACTGCTGAAAGGAAAAATGTCCTTTCTTTTTTTCTTTTGACACAGTCTTGTTAAATGACTAAATTGCCCAAGAACAGGCTCGAATATATGATCTTCTTGCCTCAGCCTCCAGAGTGCTAGGATTACAGGCATCTGCCACCAGGCCTGTCTCTACCATTTGTTATTTTTATTAATCATTGTTATTTTTCATATTTAAGCTGATAGTTCAATGTTATTTGAATTTAGTCACACTCTTTTATGTGTTTGGTAGTTTCATCATTTGTCTGTTTGGACGGTTGAACCTTGCTGTGGAAAGTCTTTAAACTTGGTTTGCAGCAAAAGGGTACAGAGGGTAAATGCAGTTTATGTTTCTATCTACTTTTAAGAATTGATGTTATCAATTTAAATAAGTCAAAATATTTTAGTAAATTGATTCCTGTCAAATTAAATTCAAGATTTTATAAATTTTAATTGATAAAAAAGCAAAAAAGATCACCAATCTTTCAATACACTTACCAAACCATAAGTTTTCTCTAATGGTATACCTGTGTTTTGGGGAGAAAGTTCAAGGTATTATTTTGCTAGTAAATCATTCATTTCTTCTCTTTTTTATTTTACTTTTTTTAGGATTTTGGCCCCTAACAGTAATTATCAAGATATTGAGACCCTCTATAACTTCCTAATCAAGTATGAGGTATGAGAATGTTTTCAATGTTTATTTCTACCATAAATAAGTTTTAATATAAGTGTAGTTGGAGTTTAAAACATAAAGAATACTTTTAATTGGTATTTACTTTAAATTCTTGAATTTAAAGTAGATGTTTGCCAATGACATATTTGCTGTTTCCCTTTTTAAAAACAGATTGTATATATTTAGGGTGTATAACATCATTTTTTATATATATAGTGAAACAGTTCAGGTAAATTAACATATCTGTCATCTCACACTGTACTGATTTTTGGTGTAGCAAGAGCACTTAAGATTTTTTTTTTTTTTTTGAGACAGGGTCTCGCTATGTAGGTCAGGTTGGCCTTGATCTCACTGTGTAGCCCAGGCTATACTGTGTAGCTCATGGCAATCCTCCTGGGATTACAGGTGTGTGCCACCATGCCCAGCAAGATCTAGTCTTTAGACAAAAATCCTAAATACAATAATATTGTTAATTAATAGTCTCCATGTTACGCATTAGCTCTCTAGACTTGCTCATCTGAAACTTTCTATCCTTTGACCTCATCTCATTTCTTCCCTGCTCCCTGACACGGGCATAGTCAATTTTTTTTATTTTGTTCTTTAAGTAAAGAAACAATAGCTTCTGAAATAACACACTTCTACCACACAAAGAATTGTTTCTCCTCAGGCATCTACTGGTATTTTGGACAGGTCATTTTTTTCATTCTGTAGGGTAGTGCAGGATGTTTAACAGCTGTGCTTCTTGGATACTAGATGCCTGTAGCTGTGTCAGTCATTGTGAGAATGAAAAATATTCTCCCACCCAAGTCAACTCTCATACACAAGACAGCCCACAGAGAGGAAGAGCTACCTCTGGTTGAGAATCACTGATTACTGGAAAGGAAGGCTAGAATTTAGTTTCCTGTATAGCAACAACATTGGCCCTGGAGTTAGAGCTGGAATGAGGCTGCAGTGTGTTTTGTGAATTAAACTGCATGCTTTCCCTGCCATTGCTGGGTTGGTTTTCAGTTTCTGTTGGCTTAAAGCTGTTTTCCCCTGTTTTCTGTATATTCCTCCTCTCAGTTTTATGTGTGTTTAATTTTAAAAAATTCTAAATGAAGGTGTGTGACACATATTCATTCTCACTTTTTTTGTTATTTTTTTGAGATAGGTTCTCACTATGTAGTTCAGGCTGGCCTTGAACTCATTATGTACCCCGGACTGGTGATCCTTCTTGCCTCAGCCACCAGAGTACTGGGATTACCGGCCTGGCTTAGTCTCAAATTTTTATGGAGTCAAACTTCAAAAATAAAGGAGTTATGCTCCTTTATTTTTATTCCTAGTTATTCACTTATCTTTTGATGTGCTGAATCTTATATCAAGAACCTGGTGATTAAGAACTCAGGAACCTGAGGTCAAACTACCTGTGTCCAAATGTTTATTCTTCAACTTTGTAACTATGTATTCTAGGAAGACTGGCGATTCCTTGTCTCAGTTTCTTCATCTGTAAAAATGGAATAACAACAATAGATAAATTACAGGTATTCTTTGAAGACTAAGAAGTGTATGTAAAGAGTTCCAAACAGATCCAAGCATTGAGGAACTCTTCAATAATTGTTACCTGTTTTTGTGAAAGCAAAGAATGGCATTCACATGTGCTTTTTAAAAATCAGCTTTAGTACTTTCTGATTTATTATGTGATTATTGAGAGTATTTCCTTTTTTGAGATTATACATATTTCATGATACTTTCTGAATTTTGAGACAATAAGTCTAACAAAATTTATTTGTGGAAATAATAGTAACGTTTTAAAATGACATATCCTGGAAAATTTTAAGGATAGGTAGAATTATAAGAAGTTTGAATATTTTTATACTTTGCATTTTGTTCTTGAATTTTTAATAATTACAAATAATTTAACCATTTCTAGTATTTGGCTTTCATTATAAGTACTATAACTGAAAAAGTTAACAACACCAGTTTCACAATCCATTTTATAGTTACAAGTGTAATGTTTACCAACAAAAGTAACTTTTAGCTGTTTGTTCCTTGGAAATTAAAATTGTGCATTTAAGCCTGGAGACAAATGATATTTAGCAGTATAATTTAAGGGGTTCCAATATGAGTAAGAAAAGCTGTCTTAATAGCCAATGAATAAGATGAAACAAAATACTTCAGGCTATATCTGTCGTGAAGTTTTGTGCTTCAGTGTTCTTTATTAGTAAATTAATCATCTATTTTGTAAATTATCTTCTATAACCTGAAGCCATATCACCTTTATACTCTAGTTGTATTCAGGGATAAATATCTTAAGTAAATGTGAGTAGTTGTTTCTAAAACTAAAGATAAAGGTAGATTCTTTTAAAAGAAATACCTATTAAAAATGTAAAGAAACTATTTTGTATTCCTTTTTTTTTTTTTTTTTTGGTGCGGGGGATCGAACTGAGGGCCTTGTGTTTGCTAGGCAGGCATTCTAAGTACTGAGCTAAATACCCAGCCCTATTTTGTATTCCTAATCAGGTTAAAATCAGTTATTCAACTGACTTTTGTCAGTGCTTAGCAGAGAACACACTATTCTCAGCTCTCCTCTGAGCAGGTATCTCATGCATTTACATTTGCTCCCTAAATTTGGATACATTGTAGTTCTGGTTCCTAGGGCAGTAGTAAAAATATCAAAGACCCTTAGGAAAAGGGCAGAGCATGTACAGACATAGGGACTAGATTTGGTACTTTAATGCTAAGTGCATATCTTAGCATATTTTTAAAATAAAATATTAAACTATATAAAATTATGATACCTTATATCAATTTCATAAATCATTGAATAAACAATATTAAGTATGGTTTATATTAAGTAACTGTAAACATATCAAAATTTTAAGCAAAATATTAGGATTATATTCATTTAAAATATTTTCTTTATATATGTATGTATGAGCATACACACATATATATGTGTACATATACACACTTTTTCATGTGGTGCTAGGGATGGAACTCAGGGCCTTGTGAATGTTAGACACACAGTACCTCTGAGCCACACCTGCATTCCTAAAATATTATACTTAAAAACTATAGACACTTTAACTTTCAGTAAATGAAACATTTTTACATATATGGTATACTTCATGTGAAAACATTAAAGACGGTCATGCAATTTTTGCAAATAAGCAATACTCTGAACTCTGCAGAAGACTTGAACTTTTAGTGTTAATTAAATCAGAATAGGTTCTTTTCCCCACCAAAATATCATACTAGCTAGTAATATTTCAACCATTTAAAAAAGTAAAACAAATAGAAAATAGTCTTGACTTCCCCTTTCCACTAGCTTCAGATTTCTGAAAATTAGCACTACAATGCTCTTTGTTATCTGATTAGAAAGAATTTTTCCTCTCTATAAATTTCTGGGTTCTTCCTTGGTCATAAATAGAATATAGCCTACATTAGTAGTAAGCTTCAAAAAACGATTCGTTCACTGTATCTTCTTGTGTGTGTGTGTGTGTTTTTTGTATGATAAAAGACTTTTATATTTTTTTGATTTTATTATGTCTCTTAATTATATTCACTAATTTAAACATCAAATATACAGAGCTTAATAATTACAAAAACAAAAATTTTCAGGAAATATCTGCTAGTCACCCTTTTTCCTAAATTAAATCTTTCCAGCATAATTTCATTATGCTTTTTTTGTCCATTTGATCTCCCAAGTGGTTATCTGCTTTGTTCAGATTCCTTCTAAATTCAGGCCCATCTCACTTGTATTTTGAAACAATAGGACCAGTATTTTTATACTTAGTTTAATGTTAGCATTATGGTCAATGAATGTTTTAGTCCTTTTTAAAGTAATACCTAGAATTTGAGATTCTGTTCCTTCAGAATAGGGGTCATTCTAATGTAGGTCACGCTCCTTATCACTTGATTTAATATATCTTAATAACAATATTTTACTTCTTTTCAGGTAAATAAAAATGTCAGATTTACTGCCCAGGAGCTTTATGATTGTGTTTCTCAGACTGAATATCGGTGAGTCATACCTGCATGAGGATATATCATTGTAATAAGCTTTTAACTATATTCAGCACTGCTTGGTGGTAGTAAAGAGTTCTTTTTGTCTTTTCACTACATTGTGATTTTTTTTAACCTTTATTACTGTGAAATACTTAATGTATACAAAAAAGGCTCTGATGTGTGTATCAGCTATAAGGTTTAAAATGGTTTTCAAACTTCTGGCCTCAGGACTTAGAAAAAAGCCATATATGTATTTTTGTTTTGTTATGTTTGTTTCTTTTTTTTTTTTTTTTTTTTGTGGTGCCAGGGATCGAACTCAGGCCCTTGTGCTTGCAAGGCAAGCACTCTAATCACTGAGCTAAATCCCCAGTCCTCATTTTGTTTTTTTAACTGGAAGTTTAACCTAGGGCCTTCACACTGAGCTCTTACCCTGCCACTGCCACTTTTTTGGAGACAGGGTCTCACTAAATTGCCCAGGCTGAGTATGAACTTGTGATATTCCTGTTTGAGCTTTCCAGAATACTGGTATTATAGGTGTGTGTCACCATGCCTGGCTCCATTATATTTTAAAAATTGTTGCACACCCCAAAGAGCTTTTGTTTTTGTGGGTCATTGCTACCTATGTTTACTGTATTAAAACTTAGAATTGAGAACTTTAAATGTTTGGTTCATTTAAAAATAACAGTGCTACATGTTAAGATAAATAACATTATTGAAATATTTTTACAAGAAATAAACTGTAAAAGTGGCATTGTTTTACAGTTTTGCAAATCTCTTAGTGTCTAACTTAATAGAAGACAGCTGAATTCTCCTGCTTTAAATATTGTGAAATCTTCAGGATCTACAAATAAAGATAATTTTATTTCCAATATGGATGTCTTTTATTTGTTTTTCATGTTGAATTGCTCTGACTATAAGTTTGAGTACCTGTTGAACGGGAGTGATGAAAAGAAGGCATCTTTATGTCGTTCTTTATTTTAGGGGTAAACTTTCAGTCTTTTATGATTGAATGTGATATTAACTGTTATATACTGCTTTTGTATTAGCATTACATGTATTCCATTCTTCATTTGAGATGCACATGTTAAATGTATAGAAAAGTTGAGAAATTTTTTTTTTTGAGAGGGTCTTGCTGTGTAGTCCAGGCTGGCCTTGAACTTACTATGTAGCCCAGGCTGGTCTCGAACTTGTGATCTTCCTGCTTCAGTTTCCCAAGTGCTGAGATTACAGGCATGTGCCACCAGGTCTGGCTAGAGATATAGACTTTCTTCTTGTACTTAGAAAGAATTTTGGAAAAACTGCATCAAATATTGGAATTAGGTTAATTCGCTGCTACCATAACAGACTTGGTCAAAGTAAGTTTGATGTCTATAACAGGAAAATTTAGAGGGACAGCAGCCGTTGTTATGTGGAAATCTCATGAAACAGCATATAATTGCAGAGCTAGAATCAGCCTCTAGTTTTGAACTCTGTTCGGAAAGGGTCAGAAACTGGGATAGTTTTGTTTGGAATATACAAATAGGAACATAATAAAGAATTCATAAAGTATTTGTATTATCAGAGACTAAAGAGAGATGTTTTGGTTTTGATTTAATTTAGGCAGACTCAGATAGATAGTTTTTATAGACCCAATATAAAGGAAGAACTTTCTTGGAGTTACATATCCAGAAGTGTAGCAAGGTGTCTCTCACAGTTGTGAGTGTCCAACACCAACAGGAGAAAGCCAAGGCGAGATGACCTACTGGAGATACTGCAATGTAGAAAGCAGGTGTGGTAAGGAGTGCCCACATCTAATATTCTGCCATCTTCCATGTAAACCACAGGGAAAAAGAACTCACGAATTCCTGTCATCATAGTCTAATAATCACCCATTATTTTTCTCAGTCAACAGTGATAACTTGCTGCAGGAAACAAATCTGTAGATGATAATCCATTGTCAGAATACTGACTCATGAATAAAGAAACCAAATGCCACTGGAATCAAAAGAGGAGATAGAGTTCACCTCTTAATGCAAGAGATTGGGGAGGGAGAGAAAGCAAAAAAGACAGAAATAGATTTAAAAGTATAGTTACTGAAGGGGTTTTTTTCACATGTGAAATAAATAACCAGGACAAGAATAGGGGGCTGGCCTTTTTTGTTTCATTTTAAAATTTATTAGAAAACATTTTTATTTCCGCCAATTTGAACCTCTTAAATGTGTTCCAAACTTTTTGAGTAATTGTGAAGAATTGGCAGCAGTATAACACTAATTTTAAGTTTTAAATGTGGGAATAAGACTAGGGTAACTCAAAGCCAAAAATTGGGTTTTAATCAGTCTCAGAAAAACCACATATCCTCAGGAAATGAGGTTGCTCAAAATATGGTGTATTTATTCTGCTTCCTTCCTCTCATTCTATCCTGAGTTCTGACTTCTTCCTTTTTCCTACATGAAAGGGTCTATCACATGGGTGGGAGGGTGGGAGAACTAGCTAGTGGTTCTCTCTCTGACACCATGGAGATGGCTTGGAGCCACTCTAAAAGCCAAGGAAATAATAGGAGTCTAAGTGTAATAGTAAAAATGGCCACCATTTCTTGAATGCCTAATGTGATAGAAGCTGACTGTTCTTCCTGATTTAGCTAGACAATTTCCCAGTAGATTTATAAATTTAAATAGGTTAAATATGGATTGATGTCCCATAATATGTAGCCCTCTGTTATCTTTTGAGAATCTGTTGGCTTAGTTAAAAAGAACTGTGATGCAGGTGTGGAATATATCAGGTATTACTTCCTGCTTCTGCACCTGTGGTTTAGGGTTACTAATACTTATTAACTGCTAGGCAATTTATGCCAACAATCTTTTTTTTTTTAAACATGCCAACTCTGTCAACTTCTTATCACTTTTCAAGTATCTGTTCCGTACGTGTCCTTTAGTTCATCTATTCTTTAACTCTCAAACCAAGTAAGACAAAATGAGGCCATTTGTTTAATGGTATTGCTTACCCCATGATAACATCTTACCTTCTGCCCCTCCTGTGTTAAAAGAGTAAAGTAGAACTAGATTTTTCAGCCTCTCCCACCACCATACAAAGGATTATGCCTGAAAAGCCCAACTTTGCTTGTTGGCAGCAGTCTGCCATGAGAACCTTATTTCTGAATTTTAAGAATTGTATGAAGCTCTTCCCCATACTGGCTAAGAATCTGTGCAATTAGGTATTTATTCTCTCAGGTTTTTTTGTCTGTGCAAAGAAACCATAATTATTGGTATTTTCTCAAATGTCAAAAAATGGATTTCAAATCTCAGTATATTATCACATTATATTTAGAATTTTAATATATCCAAAGAAATAATATGTTGAAAAGATATCTGCATGTTCATGTTCATGTTCATTATAGCCTTAGTCACAATAGCCAAGATAGGGAATCAACCCAAGTGCCTATCAACTAAGGAATGGACCAAGAAAATGGTATATATACACCTTTGAATACTACTTAGCCTTAAACAGCAGCAACAAAAACAGTCAGACAAAGAAAACCTTTTGAAACAACATGGATGGACTGGAGGTCATTGTGTTAAGTGAAATAAGCCAGCCTCAGAGACATAAATATTACATGACTTCACTTTTTATGTGGGATCTAAAAGAGTTGAATTCACAGAAGTAGAGAGTAGAATGGTAGTAACTAAGGGTTGGAGATAGTGATGGAGAAGGGATTGAGAGGTTGATCAAAAGACATAAAATTTCAGTTAGGAGGAATATGTTCAAGAGAGTAATTATAAAAGCTAGCAACTTTAGCTAGTAACAATATATTGTGTTTTTGCCAGGTGTGGGGCACACATCTGTAATCTCAGGACCCTGGAGGCTAAGGCAGGAGGATGGCAAATTTGAGACCAGCTTGGGTTACATAGTAAGACCCTGTGTCAAAAAATATAATTGTATTTTGAGAGTTAAGAGAGTAGATTTTAAGTGTTCTCATCACAAAAATAATTGTGCGAGGCAGTGCATAACTAACTCCTCTGAGGCATTCCACAGTATATACATACTTGAGAACATTGTACACAATAAAAATATGATTCTTATTTTTAAATTAAAAAAAGAAAAGATATTTGACTAGCAGTAATTTAACATCTGTTTTTCTCCTAGAGAAAAGTTAACCATCGGATGCCGCCAACTAGTTGAAATGGAATGTGCCATGCAGCAGTGCAACGCATCTGTGTATGTGGAGGCCAAAAACAGGGGATGGTGTGAAGATATGTTCAACTATAGGACCTAAGTGCTGTAACTTTAGAGGAATTGCATTCATCTAGCTGTAACTTTAGAGGGATTACATTCATCTTTGTAACTGTAGAGGCATTTGTCTTCATGAGGAACAGAGTAACTTTTGACTTGGTCACTTTTTTGAGCCAAGCCCAAGAGAAGTTTAAGAAGCATTTCCTAGGTACAGAAAAATGATTGTGTTATTGATAATCTCATTGAAGCTCTAAAAAGCCTAATGTATGCATTGTGGAATAGACTGTGCACTCAGCTTTCTTGGCGTCGACAATACTCTCATACCTTTATCCTGATTCCAAGCCAGTATCTCTAAGGAAAAGAGAGCTATCTTTCTAGTCCTCCTAGGGCAGGAGCTGTGGCAATGGAGGAAGAACCAGCGTATAGTGCAGTGTCTCTTCCAGTCCTGAATATGGGCATGTGACCAGACACTGCCACACCCTGAGAATGAGGACATGACCATGTTCACCACATTCCACAAACGAAATCTTGTCCAGAGTTGTTTTTTATGATCAGTTATTTGTGTAAACCTGATAGAAATAACCCACCATCCCCACCTCCCTCCAGGTAACGAAAGTAGAATTTTGACTTCAGCTCCTACTTCCTGTGTCTTCCGAGCTTGTAACTTTTCAGTGCATTTCTAGTGGGGAAGAGCAGGGTAACCCCTATCCTGAGTTGCCCTTAAATGTGAAGCAGCCTGGATATTTGGAATTAGGTGGCAGTGACTGATGTTTGCCCCTAGTTAAAGACAAGTGTTTGACTTCTTACTCATTTATACAGTAAGTTGGAAATCCTTGTTTACTGAAATGTATTATGATTTTGTCAACATTTAGGTAAAATCAAATATGGCTTTGTCACAAATGTTAATTTATTTTTAAAAAGAGCAATAAATAACTTATTTTCAATAGGACCTTGATTTTCATTTTACTTCCCAGTAGTGTTTCTGAAATGCATGTGAGGTATCATTATAAAAGTGACCTCCTCTGATAGAACTGATTCAGGATGAAAGAACTTCTTTTAGATCTCTGTCCCCTAGCTTCTTCTAGTTGTTGTTACTGAGCTTTGTATTGCTCTGCTTTGTTACTTCCATCTCTTTTTTTGTCTTTTGTGAAATTCTCTTGTGTTCCTATCACTTTCATACTTTCACATAGTTTAACTCTTATGCATATGGGTTTTAATTTGTTGTTGTGGTATGGGCTTTAATTTTATCTTGGTCTGCATGTCTTGAACTTTTCACATTAATTCATATCATTTTCTTTTTTATTTAATGTCATTTTAATTCAACTCATTTTTGTTTTATCGAGATAGACATTCTTTTTTAGCTTTCTGGTCCTTAATTTGCTTTAGAAACATTGTTTCAAAATTTTTTAGTTTTCATTTCTTTTCATTCAGGACTCCCCCCTCCAAAAAAAAAAGACTTCCCTTCTTTGTTGCCTTCTTTTGTTGCTGATCTTAAACTTTATTACTTTTATAGTTGTTCTTCATTCAACACAGGGTTTGAGGAGTCCTTTTTCTCCCACCCTCCACTCTGTCTCTGGCTTCCTATTCAGGGTTGGAGTAACTTATTTGACTCATGTATCATAAGCTCCACCTTAAAGAACGTATGTGATTTTTTAAATGAAAGAATCATCATTCATAAGAGAACTTCAAACTTTAAGATCTCTATTGCTCAATATGCATAGCTAATGTGTTTTGGGCAGAAGCGATCATAAGCATGCTGTGAGCCAAAAGAGACTGATGGAGAAGAGTCATCCAGCAGAGGGACTCTAAACACAATACCCTTGACCTTGCTATAGTGAGGAGCTGATGATAACTATGAGAGGCATCCATTATGTTATTCCAGCAAAATTCCATGCTTAGGTACTTGGTCTCCTTTTACTAGCCCAACCTGCTTTTGCAAAAAATAGGCTATTTTCCCTCTTGGGAATATGAGGGAAGATCCTATGGTTTGGAAGTTATCCAGCTCTTCCCATATTCAAGGCAAAGGAAAAGTGGCTAAAGTCTCTTGTACTCCATTGAGTCCTCTTGTTCGGACCTGCAGTGGGCAATTGTGACTGCACAGATTAGAACTTCACTGGTTAATTTCACTTTTAATGTGGGTCTTTGCCTATCACATGAAAGACCGAGTGACAAGATAGGTTTGAAATTCTGTTTCCTTGATATTTTGCACATTATCTTAAGAACCAAGTCCTTTCAGGGTAAATCCATTTATTATTTATTTATTTATTTATTTTTAAATCCATTTATTTAAATGGTGCCTTGCTTAGCTTTCAGAACCGAGATCATATTGTTTATATTCCTGGCTTTTAACAACTCCCTAACCCATCTATTGGAACCCTTTTCACACCTCACCATTACTGGTTGTGATGAATTTACTCTTTTTTGAGACAGAGTCTTCCTATGTAGTTTAGGCTGGCCTTGAATTCATGGTGATCCTCCTGCCTCTACCTCCCAAGTGCTGGGATTACAGGTATGTGCCATCACACCTGGCAAATTTGCTTCATGAAGGGAATATCCCTCACTACCAAAGAATCAAATACATCTTCCACTCTTAGCAAGTGATGCTGCCTGTAACACTTGTAATTTGGAGACTGGACAGGCTAGTTGCCCTCAAATTATTTCATGGCCCTGAGGGTATTTTGCTCATAAATTACCCACAATATGAGCATATCTCAACTTGAGGGCAAGAACTACACTGTCTCTAGTATCTAATTCGAGTTGCTCTCTGTTTTTGACAAACTGCTATGAAGATGATATTCTGTACCAAAGTTTGACTTAAAAGCCCGTTTGTGACGTGTTGGGTAAACTCAGTTAAATCAAACCAGTAGATCTCTCCCGATCATCTTGAGTTGTGCCCTGCAAAAACGTTCACCTTCTGGAGTCAGAGTATCTGTGTTGGCTTTCCTGATGTTTTAAATCCTTCTGCTTTACAAAATCCATCTCTGTATTCATGGAGTAGTAATATTCTATCTGGCTGTTAGTGACAGCAAGAATTGCCCAACCTGAGAATTTATAGCTTAGTTTGGTGGGGCTTTAAGATAGACGTGATAGTTAATCTTGATTGTCAGCTTGACTGGACTGGGAAACACTTAAGTCATTACTGAAGCACACCTCTGGGTGTGTCTGGGGGTTTTGAGAGATTTGCATGTGGGACAGCAAATGGTGGTGTGGGGGACCCACCCTGAACGTGGTAGGCTGAGGCCCCAGATGGAAAAGCCAAGGGAAGCTTACTAGCACACACTCTCTGCTTCCTGCTGCCGTGAGATGAGCAGCTCTCCTCCATACTGTTTCTGCCTCCTCACAGGCTTAAAAGCAATGAAGCCAGCTGACCATGGACTTAAACCTCTGAAACCATGAACCAAAGTATTTCCTTCCTCCTTTGAAGTTTTCTCAGCTATCTTGTTAAAGCTTCCAAAAGCTTACACGACAGGATTCTTCTTAAATTTTGACCTAGTTCAGGAAGTGGGTGGGGAGAAGATAAAAGAATCAAGATGTGTTATGTGCATTACTCACTCCCTAAGAGGGTTGTAAACTTCATGATTTGCAAACATGCACTAATACAATTTTTAAGAAATTCTGACCTGGTTTTGTTTGTAAACTGAATGTGATTTGTCTCGAATTTAGTTGCAGTTTTGAAAGAACCGAGGGCAGATTCTTGAGCATTACCAGTCAGAAGCCTGGAAGGTGGGCACTCGACTGTCAGATATTAGCTTGGTTCAATGTTCCTAAGTACAAACTAACCTCAGTAGACTTTTAGTTGTTTATCTATTCTTGAGTTGCAGTCTTTTTTCATAGCCTTTGCTACTGTGCTATAGACTAATGATTATGGCCTGCAGGATCGGTGAGTAGGGCTCCTCAGTGTGATTACTAGTGAGATAAAAAAGGGACATGTGATTTCTTTAAGCCTGCTTCTTATGATTTAGTAATACTTTTGGTTAAGCTAGAGTGAGAAAATTCTTTCCTTGTCCAGTTCTGTAGGTTTTGTCAAACACAGTCATGTAATTACCAACTCATTTAGTATATAGAAACCTCAGCTGGGCATGGTGGCACACACCTGTAATAACAAGTTACTTGGTAGGCTGAAACAGGACTGCAAATTGAAGGCCAGTCTGGGTATAACTTAGATCCATCTTAAAGTTGAAAAGGGGGTTGGAGGTGGGAATGTAGTTTAGCACTCCCTGGGTTCAATCTCCAGTACTGTAAACTACAATCAAGCCCCTTTGTAGTTAACTCCCATGCCCACTTTAGACTACTGATGCATTTGCTACTCCTGCAGTTTTCTTTTCTAGAATGCTACATACTTGGAGCCTTTTCACATCACATGCTTCTGCTCTATCCATAACTGTCCATCATATAGTCTCTCTCAGTAATTGTTTTTGAGTAGTATTCCATTGTGTGGCTTACGAACTTAATTAGTCCACCAGTTAGAAGGCTACTTTGATTTGTCAGTGATTATGAATAAACTGTTTACATAAAGGTTTCTGTATGCATATGTTCCACATGCCCACAAATGTCACAGGGTGTTAGAAACTGTGAAACTTTTCAAAGTGTCTAGAGTAATTCTCCAATACCACCAGTGCAGAGTTCTAATTGCTTCATATGAACAATAATTTGATATTACTCATTTTGGTTTTAATTTACATCCTCTCAATAATTTATTGTCTATCCACTTTTTTCTTTGGCGAACAATCTTCAAATATTACCCATTTTAAGACGGGGTTGTTAGGGCTGAGAATGCAGTTTAGTGGTAGAGTGCTTGCCTAGCATATGGTAGGCCCAGCACTTAATGCCCAGTGCAGTAAAATAACCAAAAAAACCCATTTTATTTTTGCAGCACTGAGCGTTAAACCTTGGCCTTATTCATGCTAGCCAAAGTACTGTACCACTGAACTACTTTTCTTCCTTTCAATTTGTCAACCATGTACCTTTAAAGGCTTAGAAACCACTTTTTTTTTTTCAGACAGGGTCTATGTAGTTCAGGCTGGCCTTGAACTTGCAGCAATCCTGCCTCAGCGTCCTGATTGCTAGGATTACAGGCATGTGCCACAACGCCCAGCAAGGCTTAGTACCACTTGTTAAAAGAAACTAAATACTTGCTTTAATACACAAGATAGACTGTCAGGATTTGAGATCCATCTTAGTGGACAGCTAACCTTGTAAATTATTGACTAGGTTGCACTTGATAGATGTCAAATTTCAAGTAATGTAACAACTCATTCTCTTAGAAGTTTCACTGCTCAAGTATTCTGGGTGCCGATTTTTCCAGAGTATTGTTGGGCAACAGTATTGTTGCTCACTTTGAGTAGCTACCCCTTTAGACAGTATGTCCCTTTTTGATTCCTCTATTTCCACAAGATATCAGCCTTTTAAAAAATACATAGCTTAATTATCGAGCTTTTGTTTCATACTCTTGTTAGTCTATCATTCTAAGACTCTTGAGAAAATTCTGGCTTTATTTTGAAGGGTTACTTTTGCTTCATAGCAATTTCTTTTAACCTATTTGCACTGAACTCAATGAAACATAATTTATAGGACCAAATTTATGGCTTGGTCTTACCAAGGACTTAACATTTATTGGTGTTTTCTTGTTTTTCTTTCTCCTTTAGAGTTAGGGAACTCTAATTGCAAAAATGTTCTGCTGGGACTCTTCTTCTCTGCCCACTTCAATTTTAAGAATTCTAATTGTCTGGACAGATTATTGGTTAAATAACTGCTTTGTTAATTAGGCAAAGATTCTAGCATTTTATCTTATATTCCCAAATCCAGGATTTCCCCCCAAAATGAATATTTTGAGTGAAGGGCAAATACAAACAACACACACACAAAGACAAAAAAATCAGAACACCACAATCAAAGTCATAAGAAGAAAATTCATGCCTAAATACAGCCAATATTTGGTTAATTAAAATCAGATATTTTATAAATTTTGCTAACATTTTAGAAAATCTAGTGTGTTTTATGGACTATTCCAACTGACCAAATGTGGTCTCACCAACAGTATCTTTAAACTATTCCAAAACTCACACTAAAAAACAAAACCAAACCAATCCCGATTTTTAAAACTTTGCAGAAACTATGTCATTTTCTCCTTCCCTGAAGAAAACATAACTTTTAGACATAGATAAACACTAATTGGCCTGTTATTGTTTGTCCTGTATGGAAATT
The DNA here is from genome assembly GCA_004026905.1 of Hystrix cristata. NCBI lineage: Eukaryota > Metazoa > Chordata > Mammalia > Rodentia > Hystricidae > Hystrix > Hystrix cristata. Next base: position 36,495 of record PVJO010001391.1, on the reverse strand, counting down.
TACATTCATGAAGCTTCATTAAAAACATACTTTTGCCCACCAAACTCCATTTGCCATGAATGGTAATGGAGGAAAACCTTGGCACAAAGTATTCCCACACATTATTTGCGTGGTGTGTGTCACTTCTGCAATGAGAAAAAAGTTCAAGGATTTTAGTGCTGCGTCCTCAACTAAAACTTTATTTCCTTGAATAGAACATACACAGATCCATTTAAAGAACAGTCATCAGATTAGGCAAATTCAAATCTGCTAACCTGCTAGTTTGAGTCCAGAATCAAACCAGATATAGATGATTAGTATAGATATTAACCAGGTTAACAGATTTCCATTCTTGGTGGTCCTTTGTGAAACCATGAGAGAAATAAGGTGGCAAGGTATCTGAGTACCAAAGTATTAAAAAAAAAAAAAATCCGATTTTTTTTCTTAACCCAAGTTAACCGCTGAATGAATAGTTATTTCATCCCAGCTAGTTCATTAGGTTCCTGTGCGCTTCATTTGTGAAAAAACACCTTTCTTCATCTCTTATTTCAGATGCAAGATGCTAGGTATTTCCACAAATCCCTGAAGGTTAATTCTTAACCAAAAAAAAAATTTTCCCCAGACTTTTAGAAATGAACGAATACACAAAACAACACTTAAATATTAATTCCATGGTGCAAGAATTTCCTGCAAAGTACCTTTAATGTGTTTGCATCTGCAGCAAGCATTAAGATGTGCTAATTTTGGCACCGCAAGTTAGGTGTGTAGCACTACACATGAGACATCAAGTCATCTCCACCAGTATTTACCCATATGAATAGAAAAACTGAACAAAACATAATTCTGATAAAGGCTGCATTCACAAACCCAATACAACTTAATGTTTTTCAATAGAGGGCTTCCATTTAGAATTGTTTTATAATGATAAATAAAAACAGGAATTATTTAGATAAGAAATACTTCCCTGCTATTTACTGGTATATATTAAATGTCTTGCTAAATCAACCATACCCTCAAGTCAAATGCTTTCAAACCAGTGTTTCAAATACCAAAAAGCATTGCTATGTTATTGTTCAGCAACTCCATTCAAATAAACTTCAGTACTGGATTCTCAAGAAAATAAATAAAAATGCAGCCAAAGCAAACACTAACAAGTTTGCATTCTGAACTTCTAAAGGAAACACCCTACTCTGCATCCTTTAAGACTGCCACTCCAGTAACTTGAATCTGCCACACTTTACATCAACAGATAAAGCACTCTGCTGAGAATATAAAAAGTTATAAAAAGTCAATCATAAAAGATTAAATATTGGTAGGCATGTCAACTTTCTTTTAATAAAAACAAAAATAGTCATTGTCATCTATTTAAATAAGTATCTTTTGTTATAGAGTGTTCCAGTTATTGAAAAAGGGCCCTTAAAAAACCCACTGTCTATATCTTTAAACCCTGCCCCTCTTGCCCCATAGCAGACATTTGAGGGAAGAGCTATTTAATGTGCAAATTGGCAAAACAAATGTGGAGGAAGGGGACTTCTTGAAATGATATACCCAATCAATTCTCGGTTTATTCTTTTACAATATCAACTTCTGCAAAGTAAAATAACCAAAGAAATTTTAAAAATACACAAAACAGACCTTCATCTTTGCATTCCTTTCCAAACACAAAAAGTATGTACAGCATGTTTAATAATATGCAATATGCAAAAGCTCCGTGTTGCTGTTAGCAACATCTATACCCACCCACCCTCTTTATTCACAAGTGTACCTCTACTAAACACAATTACATCACTAAGCCTGTTAGAGAGGGTCTTAAATTTGTTAAAACTGGAAAATCTTTGTATAGGGGCTCCATTCATTTGACTCTAGGTTATAGACTTCCACAGTATTCAGAAATTCATTGCCGTCGAATCCTCCCACTGCATAAATGGTGTTTCCCACAGTTGCAATCCCGGCATTGCTCCTCGGTGAAGTCATATTTCCCATCATCTTCCATTCATTTCTAGTTGGATCATACATCTCCACACAACTGATGGCATGAGAGCCATCAAAGCCACCACCTACAAACAGTTTTCCTGAAAAATAAATGAGACAAGGAAAATTTAGAGTGGCTCAAGTTTAACAAGGAACAAACCTCTCAGTCTATCTTTCTAAAAATAATGAAAAAACAAAAAACCCAAAAAAGCAGTGCTTTTAAACTAGAAATGCCTATTCATTCTGTCAGAAAGTATTTAATTGCACACCTAATGGACAAGCACTCTAGAACCTGGAAATATGAAAATGGATAGTAAAGTAAAGTAAAACAGATAAAAATCCATTCCCATGTGGAATTTAGGCAGCTTGGTAGGTGGGGATGGGGAACAGCAACATGATAAAATTTCTCAAAACAATTCTTTGTGGAAGTTATTACTTATACTCTTTCATAGGTAATGAAACTAGAGGCACAAAGAAGTTGGACAACTAGCCTAAAGAGAAAGCTACTAAGTGGTAATATGGAATACATCTATGCACTGGAACTTTTGTATTAATCCAGCATGTAGTAATAATACGCAAAATGATTTCAGCTAACTGAAATTCTAGAGCTTTACACTGCTTTAAAAATGTTGGTATAACCATTTCTTTGGAAAGTTATGACAACTTTCAAATCAAACAGTTTCAGTTACACTATTTTCTTTTTCTTTTTTTTTTTTTTTTTGGTGCTGGGGATTGAACTTGGGTCCTTGTGCTTGCAAGGCAAGCGCTTTGACCGCTGAGCCTAATCCCCAGCCCCTCAGTTACACTATTTTCCAACAAACATTATTAAACAGACTTGGAAATTTTTTTTCTACTGGAGATTGAACCCAGGGCCTTATACATGCTAAACAAGTGTTCTACCACTGAGCTATAATCCCTAGTTCTTTTTGAGACAAGGTCTTGTTACATTCCCCAGGATGGCCTTAAACTTGAGCTCCTCTTGTCACTATCTCCTTAGTAGGTGGGATTACAGGTGTGTGCCACCATGTCCAGCTAGCTTAGAAAAAAATTTTACGACTGATTCTCAAATTCATTACTTTCTGAACTGACCATCACTTAACTAAATTGCACTGATCTGTAAAACACCCTGATATAAGGTTCAAAGCCAGTAGGTTACTTGCTACTGTGCCTATCCAACCAGGCTTTTACCAGTTGATAAGCCTACTGAAATTCAACTTTGTTCCAAAGACAATGGTTAACTAAATTATTACAATTACGTAATTACCTAGTAAATAAATCAATAAAATAGATGTGAGAAGAAGGCTGTGCCTACATAAAATGAAGCTTAATATTTTGGAAAGACTTACTAAAATAAAGTCTAATTTCTAATCAGGTATGGAATAGACAATGGAAAAGTCAAGAGATTTACATTAACTTTACTTTGAAATAAAATTCTTTAAATTACCACTCTAAAGAGAAACTCAAAATCCAACAGGATACATTATGGTTTATGAAAGAAAATTATTTGGAACTTCATTAAGTATACCCAATCAGAAGATTGGGGAATATATTTAAGTTATATATCACATAGTGAGTCTGATTTAAACACTTCCGAAGGACAAACACTGCATCAAAAGGGATGGTTGCTTCAGAGTTCTTAATTAAGAATTATACAAGGGCAATTACTGTCAGTCATGTTTTCTTGGAATTTGAGAGCTCTTGCCACTATCCACCTTTCACCTCTCCATTCCCCAACACTCACCATCAAGAACAGCTACTCCAGCTCCTCGCCTAGCCACATTCATGGGTGCGATTAAACTCCAGGTGTTATTTTCAGGATTGTAACGTTCTACTGTGTTCAGACAATTCCAAGACTCTGCACCTCCGATTATGTACAAATAACCACCAAGCTCACAAACTGCAGACTGATGTCTACCTATAAAATTAAGTTAAACCAAGATTATTACTACAGCTACCAAAACTGTGTGTGCGACACATACACTGACTCATAGGTTAAAAAAGAAACAAAACTTACGAATGTTAAGAGGAGCACAGCTTGTCCATGACTTTGTTACAGGATCAAATACATCACAATTTTTCAGTCCTTTTTGGCCATATGGATCAGAGCCACCAACAATGTATAATTTACCATTGAGAGCACACACTCCTACATAAGCATAAAATATGGTTACATATTGATAATTTAATAATCATTTAAATACTGGCTGCCTTAGAAGAAAATTATGATTACCTGCATTACAACGGTTAGTTCTCAACTCTGGAACAGGAATCCAGTCATCAATGTTTGGATCATACATCTCTCCACAACTCAAGTCATCGGAGTGGCCGTTTGATCCACCTACCACATACAGCTGGCCCTATGTTTAAAGTGAGATGAGAACTTTCACCATTCTGAAGTTATGAGGAAAAAACCCTAAATACTGTGTTATGGTTTACTCTTGACAGCACCTCCCACCCCCTCCAAAGCCTCACAAGTTCACAGTGGGGCTTTCAAGGTCACTGAATCATGGGAGCACTATACTTATTTTTTTGGTGGATGAGTCCACAGATGAATTTAGAATAAAATATAATGTTGGGAGGTAGAACCTGGTTGGAGGTGGCAGGTCACTCAGGCATGGCCTGGAAGGGTTTATTTTCCCCTCCCTGCTCCTCCCTTCACTCTCTCTGCTTCCCAGCTGCCATGACACTAGCAGTTTTTCCTCTGCCACGTCGCCCTACCTGACAGCCAGCTGACTATGGACTGAAAACCTCTACAAACTGTGAGCCAAAATAACCTCTCCTCCTTTAATTTGTGCATTTTGTCCCAGAGACGAGGAAGGTGACTAAGACATACAGGTTGTGTCTGCAGTACAGTGTGGTTACCATGAGCACAGCCATCTGAAATCGGGCCCTCGGTGTCCTCATGGGAGCAAGAAAGGACCAGTGGTCTGTGTGTGGATCATAGCACTCAACTGTTCGAAGACATTCTTCTCTGTTATAGCCACCTGGCAAAAAAACAAAAATCAAAAAACAAAAAAATGATTTATTTAAAATATTAAACTGGGCCAGGTTTCTAGTCCAGAATGGCTCTAAGTAATGTACACAGTAAGGAAAAGTACCGAAAATCTTGAGGACCCATTAGTTGATGCTTAACAAAATGCTTGTAAAGGTGAAAAATGACATTATTGGTGTGAGTGAATTGCTTACTCATAGCTGAGAATCAGGAGGAAAATATGTATCCACTCTATAGTTCTTAAAAATTAGAAACAGGCCAGGGGTCTTGCTCAGTGTTAGAGTACTTGCCTAGCATGTGTAAGACTCTGGGATTGATTCCCAGTAATGCAAAAAAGAAAAAAAAGTCAGAAATTGAAAACAGATTGATCTAACGTTAGGAATGTTCAATTGTATTTACTTTTCATCTGTCTTTTTGGAATGCCATAGAAGAAAGCTTATTAAGCCTTCTCCCCCAGAATCTGCATGCCACAGGCATGCAGCAGTAATCATTTATGGTTTAGTCGTTCAATACTTCTGTTCTTACCTGCAGCTATCAACTTGCCATTCATCTCTGCTGTCCCCAGACCAGATCGTGCATACTGCATAGGAGACATGGGCTTTTCTATCAGCTCATCTGGTTGCATCTCAAAGCTTAAACTCTTGATTAGTTTTGGAGTGCTTGTTGGTGAGCTCTGTGGGCTGTTTCGCCCATGAAGGAAAATGACACAGAATATACCATCCAGCACAGCCAGGCACAGGTAAGTGTTACCTGTAAGCACAGAAGTTCCATGTTTAAGATGCGAAAGTACCAGTATTTTGTTTGCTGTTATGATCCTGAGTTGGGCTCCAGTCTCCAGATCCCAGACTGGAACATTCTACTATTGTTTTCCAAATTTAACTGCTTTTGCATTTTTTTCCTTAGTCAACTTAAGATAATAAATTGACAACACTCCTTAAACACAGATAAATCAAAGACAAACCTGCCCAGTATCATATACTTACTTGAAGTTTTTTCTGAAGCAACGATTTTCCACTCATGCTTAGGGCTTTGTACTGTAGCATTTGGAGAAGAGAGACATCCAGTGGAACTGCTACTTATCTGCTTATGGCCATTCTCACGTGGTGGCTTTTTCTGCAAAATCAAAAGGTAGCTACAGAAACCTAGCCAAAGACCATATCTGGTGTACCTTTGTTCTGAGCTATTCCACAACACTGCCAAAATACTGAGTATCCTCCATCTATTTATGACACTTAGAGCACACCACATTTAATACAAACCAACACTTTCCAATGGACACAAACTACTAGCATATGTCCATGTGCACTCAATAAGAAAACGACTATACCTACACAATTAGCCTGGTCAGAAAAAGCTCTACTGAAACAAAGAACCAGCTTCAGATCAAATATCAGAATGATACCACCTTAATAAGGGGGTAGGGAAGAGGAAAGCAACATGTAATCCACATAAGCGCATATATTTTTTATATCAAGTACAGAATTTCCCAAAAGATATAAATTTTAAATGGCATGAGTTAACTGAACTAATATATTTAATTCACTGTCTCCATGTAATTGTCAAACCTAACTATATGTATTGGTACTTTTTGTACAATGCTGGCAAAAAGTAAACACAGACTCATCCATTCTCTCTCCAAGTAATTTTATAGGGAAAAAAGTGGCAATCACAAGAAACACCAATTTTTTTAGGGTTGTCTTATAGGTATGATAGACTGATTTTCTAGATAAAACTATATCAAAACACAAAATAAAAAATAGCAATCACAAATGAAACAATACCAAAAGAACCAAATATTCACAAAAGAATATAAAGGAACAGAAACAAGTGGGTAAAGACACCAATTTTCAAATGATTCTAAGAGAACTATATACCATGTTCTCATGTCTGAGTTTCCTTTCACAGCTTTTTTTAAATTAGCCTTTACCACTTCTAAGGAGTATGATCATATGGAAGGGGAAGAGTCCCAAGCTACCCCGAGAGAAGTGCCAAATGAACAGGTACCACCTTCAGTACCTGGCCAACTCTGCTCATCTATTTTTTCTGGTCCCAAGGCCACACCATATGGGTAAGTAAGATTTCTCAGGGAAATTTTGGTTGCTAGTGGAAACAAAAAGCCACGTAATAAGTAAAAGAAAAAGATTTTGATAGCTACTTGAAATTATTAGGAAAAAAAAAAGATCAAATTTAGGTCTGGGTCACTCAGCATATACGGGCCATTGTGAGAAAAGGCAGGGAACATACCATATCAGTTATATCATTAAATTCCATGTAGACATCATTTAAGTATTACTGGGCACTTTATTCACATTACCTCTTTCAATTCAGTAAAAGTGGTCATATAAGGCAATACAACTAAAATTAAGATTATGAATTCTGAGAATAAAGCCCAATCTATACCATGACAGATTGGGCCACAGTATAAAAATGTTAGGAATAAAAATAAGGCCGGTTCTATTTAACCTCATCTAATATTAGGAATTGCTAGCTACGGAAAACCTTATTTTATCCTGTGGGAAACAGGTCCAAAGTATCATAAATGGACAGTGCTTACATTAAGAGGATTTACTGCAGAACTGTTTTAACGTACACACTATAACTGAGAAAATGAATGCAAAAGAGAAAGGCACTAATACTGAAGAATCTTAGTGAAATCTAATAGGCCTAACAGAGAAATGCTGATTAGCTCCTTTGTACACATAGCTTATATTCCTACATGACCTCTCAGAGGATTTGATGATATATTTATTCCACCTTCAAACATTCTATTCCTACCTTAAGTAGCTTTTACAAGACAATTAGATTGTAATTATGCTCCTATCTTTCTAAATGGCTTCTTTTCAACCTCCTTTTCCTATTCCTGAAGCCTAATATGTAGGTCTTCTCTCATACTTTCTACTTCATGATCTCTATTCATGGCTCAAATTCCAATCAGTCACACATGTCACAATCCTATTCATTCTCAAAATCTTCTTTTTCCCCAACTTTTTCTAAACAATCAGTAAGGCCTACTACTTGACCTTTGTATACAGGTCTATTTATATAAATAGGTGAGGAGTCCATCCTTTCTCCTCCATGCCCTCAAATTAATCCTTCATAATTTTTTTAAGCCTAAACTACTACTTATAATAATCTACAAATGGGTCTTACAAACTTTACCCTCCCTGCTCGGCAGTAAAAACAGGAAAAATCCAAGGCAACAATTTTGGCAAGTTAATAAATACAAATCAGTTATTGAGTCCACAGTCCAGAGACTGCCACCTAATATGATTAGTGAATGTACAAATCTTTGGTGAATAATAGAAATAACATAATTTATCCAATCCTTTCATTGCTGGCCTACTGCCAAGTTTTTCAGTTATTACAAGTTGTGAAATGTGTCTGTTATCACCTAAATTCTTCTTGCTGTCTACAGGATAAAATATAAGCCTCATCCAGGTAGCATTTACCTTTCCCCCCAGACTTCTGACCTCTTACTCCAACAGTAGGATCCTTGTACAGTCTTTGCTATCTAACACATCTACCTCTAACTCCTATGTAAACTCCTCTAAAACCTAAGACTGCTCAAACGTTGCCTGTGAAATTTCCCCAGCTTCTTGCCTCTAATTCGCTTTCTGCTTTAAGTCTTTTGTAGATACCTCTAAGTCTGTATTGTTTTGTTCTGCAAGTAGAAACTATCTCTTGCACATTTATGTTTCCATGCTTAACAATGTGGCCTGCCATTTAACATTAGGATTCAACCTTTGCTTGTGGAAAAGTACTTCATAAAAAAGGTCAACTTCAAATGTTTACAGTTAAGAGAGAAAAAACCCTAAATATTAAAAATGCACAAATACAAGCAAAGTTCTCAACTAATTCAAACCCAAAATTCCTTAGAAAGCATTTAGCCACTAATAGCCACAAGATACCAAAGAGAGCTACTATCTGATAACACAACCATACGGGTTACCACTGACTTTACCATTTCTCTTCTAATTTTTAAAGGAAAATATGCCTTAATCTGGGTTGACTCAGACTACTTTACAAATATAAGGTTGAGCTAAAGGATAAATAAAAGTAACATATCCTATATAACCATTTATATAAATTTCAAACATAGGCAAACTAATCTATTGTGTAAGAAGTTAGGACAATGGTTTGCTTTGGGTAGTGCAGGGATGTTAAGTAAGAGTAAGAAAGCTTCCAGGATACCAGAATTTTTGGCATTTTTATACCGGCTGGTTCCCTAGATGACATTTAGAATATGTGGGACTTGGGATGTAGTTCAGCAGTAGAGCATGTGTCTAGCATGTGTAAGGCTCTGGGTTTGATCCCAGCACTGAAAAAAAAAAAAAAATTATGTATTTTTCTTGTCCATATAGTTTATACCTGAGATGTCTGTTCTCTACTATTTGTTGAAAATGTATCTGAATAAGTGTCTTTACTCAGTAAATGCAGAGGAAAAAATCAAACTGGAATTTATAAAAGGCAAAGTAACTCAATCAACACAATGGAACTATGTTTTAATTCATTTTGTTCAAGAAACATCTAGATCAAGTTGTAACATGATTGACCACTAAGTTTACAATGTATAGTACATCTTAACTACACCATTTCTAATTTCAAGTAATGAGAGCTCAGTATTAAAGAAACATCCAAAATTTCTTTCATAGCCATCAACAATTTTAAGAGTACTGTGTCTTTTTCTAAGTTGGTTTTCAGACTTAACTGTTGCAAACACCTACTTTACATATCTAACCAAAATAACAATCTCTAATTATTTCATCATACTGTTCTTTTCTCGTACTACTTGTAAATCCTAACTTACAAGGAAAAAAAATCTACACGGAGTTTTCTAACTTGCTGACTTCTTTTTATGTGGCAAAATGCTAGTAACTCTAGAATCTGCTTGTTTTCTCCCAAAAATGTTTCTGTCCAGTTATACCAATGAAATTCATCTACTTTCCTTTATTAAAGGAAAATTAAGGTATGCTATAAAATTTTCCAGTCAAATTTTAACCTGAGGTTACCTCCGACTGCAATGTGTACCTGCACAAACTGAATGTGGTCATCATCACTGCCAAACACCTCAGCCTGTCCATCTAGTAGGTTCCCATCAAGCAGCTTGTGATCAGCTGAGTAGTACAAGGTTTGAACCTGCAAAACAGCAACAGAACACCCATGTGGCTACTGTCACCATGGCTACTCCACTAGTATGCAGATCACACAAAGGCCTCAAGGTAACCTCCAGTGTGCTTCTTGAGCTTCTTGACATCTTACTGTGGCAGGATCACAAAGTAAAGAAAAATACATGTCATGGTGGTAAAAATTTAAAAAGCAAAAACAAAAAAAGCCCAAAATCAACTACAAAATCTTCTAACACTGGCTGAAGAATCCTTGGCTTGACTGGCTTGAAAGAAATCTTCATCTTTTCATAGCTTCTGTTATGTTACATTAAGAAAAAAAAAAGCACTAGTACAAAATATATACACTTAAAATATACACATTTACAATGAAATATTCAATAGTTTACACCATTTGAAGATAAATGGTCTGATCTGTATTAACATACTTCTTGCCTGTAGACAATATCAAGAAAAACAAATGCAAAAACTCAAGCAAGCTGTAGCATTACCTTCCTTCACAGATGCAAATACATGGCTAATGCATCTGATTTTCTAGTGGGAAATCACAGAATTTAAAGATCTGTTAGTCTTTTTAGAACATAACGAAGACAGTGTTTTATATGCCTAACATATTTGGGAAGCCTTTAGTGATTCTGAAAGGCTTAAGTATAGAGTAATAAACTCAAGGCTACTAAGCCACTGCTCCACCTGCATGTTTTTAATTCCCATCACTTGGCTATCAATACGTCATGTATATTTTCTAAAAGTAGCCCAAGTTAATTGAGTGACTAATATGTATGAACAACACCAATGAAAAAACACAAAGCTTTTAAGAGAAGAATCCTGTAAGGAGTAAACACCATTAAATCATCATCGTTCTCTGCCCACAGCGGATTTTTCTTAGGAGAACTGGGGCAGGACTGCTGCTTCTTTACGTGTCAATACACTTGAGGTTTCTTCTTGTTTCTTCAGTCTTGGGTATCCTAGTTTTGTTAATAAACCTATAGGGAGATAAACCAATGGGGAGGAACAACCATTAGAAGCTTTACCTACTTGTCAAATTTAAAGCAAAAACCTGTGAAGAAAAATTAAGAATCTACAGAAAATTTCAGTACCACCTCCCATTTCTAAAGCAAATTACATGCTACTTTAAAGAAAGTTAACAGCACATTATAAGCAAAGAAATAAGAAAAGCAGAAGACCAAACTGAACGGTTCATTCAGCTCACCTGGACACCCCCCCTGTTTCTCAGCTTAGGGGTACCTATAGCAAAATTTAAATTCTTTAGGGTCATGGTTATAAAATAAAAGTGAAAGGGAATCCTTCATGTTACAGCAAAATAATATTTAAGAATTGTTGAGTCCCATTTACTTTAAAACTAACCTCTTCCATCAACTCTTCCAGACTGTCTCCATTCTCCCAGATGCTACGCTGCACCCAGTTGATTACCTTTGTATACAATTTGCCATTGCTGGGCAAGCAAACATTATCTTCGAGCATCACCTCCAACTAGGGTTAGAAAAAAAACAATGAAACAGATCAGTGTTGAAAATTTGAGTTCTTATCATTTTCATGAACATTACTCACTTGTTTAATCCATGGACAAAGATTCTGTGCTTGGAACTAGGTAGCATAAAATTATTTGCTATGTTGTACTCCTTACCTTTAGTCGTGGAAGCTTAAGAAATTCTTCCTCTTCTGAAATTTCTAACAAATGTTCCTGAATATAGGCATCAACCTTATTCAACAAACGGGCGTCTCCCATACAACTTGCAAAATTTCGGTAAGAGATGCAGCTGGTAACATCCATTCTAGATAGTAAATAATCACCACAAACCTTGGAAAAGAAACATGTAAGTGCCAACATTTACATATATTTTATCCAACAAATATGTAATATTCATTATGTAAGCACTATGTGAAGATATAAAAATGAATGAAAAAGTGGTGTCTTAATACAACAAATTTAACAGTGGAAACAACACATGTACAAATGACAAATGAAAGAATGCCATCCAAGTAAGCTGTTAAAGGAGGTATGTGACCAACTGAAACACTACATAGGTTCAGATAAGTATTTGCAACTAGAATATTAGTTTAGGCTTCAGGCAAGGCAATATTCAAACTGGGCTCTATAGAAGAGATGACAATGATGATGAGTAGAGACCAGAGGAGGAAAGATGCTGCCAGTCTAGTCTGGCTGAGCAAAAGATAAAACTTATAAATAAGAAAATAATTCTGTAAAAATAGCAACTACATTATGGAGAGCCTGAAATGCTAAAATCAAGAATATGTGCTGTAAATCACAGAAGAATTTTTGAGCAGGATGTGGCATTGGAAAAAGGGCCAGACTGTCACAACTACTCTGTCACTGTAGCTGGAAAGCAGCCACAGATTGTGTAAATGAATGCATAGGGCTGTGTTCCAATAAAACTTTATAGAACAGGCAACTGGCCTATGGCCTGCAGTTTGCTGACTTCTTGCATTAGAAAGTTAAATTTTGGGCTGGGGATTTAGCTCAGTGGCTAAAGTGCTTGCCTTGCAAGCACAAAGACCCGAGTTCGATCCCCAGCACCAAAACAAAAAAAAAAACAAAAAAAAAACCAAAAAAAAAACAAAAAGAAAGTTAAATTTTTTCTCTCATGAATTATTAAGCACTTTTCACTGGCATTAAATTCTAGACAGAATACTTTGAAAGAAGAACCAAGATGTACAGGAGAAGAGACGATTGAGAATATAAATTATGTGATTAATCTGTGGGAAAAACAGCTGAATATTTTAATTCACGCTAGCACAGTAGTCACCATGCTACAGAAGATTGTCAAAAAAGCCCAAATTATCTTTCTGACAAGTATGATTCTGCTTATTATAGCTATTATAGCAGAACAGTTAAAACAACATATTCAGTTTTCTGGCAGGGGACAGGGGAGCATTTTCAAGTTCTTAGGACTAAAAAATGTTTTGGGATAACTTTGTTCTGATCACACAAACTCCGTTAGAAACAGTAACAGTTTTATATTACTTTTGATATAATACCTGCTTGACTCGGTCCATCTTCAGTTTTTTTGCTGCAGAATAAACGTCTTTCACTAATTCTTTATCAGCTTTCAACCTATCAACAAAAGTTTTTATTTTTATGATATCAAGAACTTAAAATGCAGATACCTAATTTAAATATAAGGGAGATTTGCAATTTCCTCATGATATTCCCTAATTAAATGATTTAAAGTACTTACTGAGCAGTATAGGCATAATTCAACAAGACTTCAACAGCCTCTGGATTGAGATCATCAAATTTAACATGAGAAACTCCATGAGGATCACTATCACTATTAAAGATTTCAAACAAATAGGGACTGCAGCAAGCCAACACTGCTCTGTGTGCTAACATCTCATGGCCACAGACCTGAAATTATAAAAAATTAAATTAGAAGCACTGTGGACTATGTAGTTTCCTACTGCAACAGACTCCTTTACCTTAAATTTCTAGATAAAACATTCTCTTAAAAAGCCATTTCATTAAATGCCTATGGTGGTGGAGGTGGTGGTGGAGAATTCGAGAACTTGCAACTTTTATTAACTGGTTTGCTTAGTAAGGAAAGACTGATTCTGTAAATTTCCAATTAAAATTTAAATACCTGAAGTCGAACATCACAGAACTGGCCACTTTTCCTCAGGGCATTTAATTTGGCAACAGAAGACTCAATAAAATTTTCATCTTCGAACATCAAATATCCATTGGGAATCATTTTTCCTTATAAACTTGGCTAAATAGCAGAAAGAGAGCTGAGCTTATTTTACTTGTAAATGGTGGTTCTTAAAATTATAAAGAGTAACATAGTAACTATTTTCACATTCCATCCTATCACTAACACAAAAATTTTATCAAATAAAAACTGTGGCTAAAGCAACACTGGTGCTCAAGATCCAAGTCTCTGCGATCCCTTATTCTGGAAGTCTTTTTAAGGGTTCATACAGTGGTGGGCATTTCAACAACTTGAGCCAAGTTTCCATGCCCAGTGCACATTCACTCTGAAGGGAAGAAAACGAAAATTCCATCCTGACAAACACATGTAACGAGCAACCTAAGAAACCCAGAAGGACATGAGGTAGCGATCATGCACACATTTATCTCCTCAGATTTAGGCTGCTGCCATTCCTTCAACTCACAAATGAGAAAACTGTTAATATGTCCTAACCTATACTTCTTCAGTGCCCTTAAAGGGCCCTTCATTTGACTCTATTCCTCAAAATTATGTAAAATCAAAATTTAAACATAGAAAATACACACTTAAAAGTCTGCTTAAGTCTTGGAACCGTATCTGCCAAATGATTTTTACAAATATTTTTAAATATATAAGGCAAGATTTAATAAAGAGCTCGAGGTATAGCTCAGTGTGAAGGCCCTGGGTTTGATGCCCAGAAAGAGGCAGGGGGAGGAAAACAAAGCAAAACTGCAACAAGAGATACCAGTTTGAAGCAATTTATTTATTTCAATCCAAAACAGTTTATACAAAGGAAAAAAATGGTTACTGCCTTTTCTACCTTTTCAAACATGAAAGACTGCTATGGTACTCAGCAATCTTCAGAAAATGATACGTTTAAATGCTGGACAGGGCCCTGAGCATTCACTTACCTTTCTATACTGGTGAGAAACGTGTTGCTGGGGATTCAAACAATCCAAAGGCAAAGGAGTATTGAAATGAAGCTTTGTCAAAGTATGAAGACGGCTGAAGTGAAGGTAGATGTATCTTAAGCTTTAATGTTGGTTCCAAAACTCAGGCTTGAAAATGATGTAATCAAGTCCTTAAAAGCTATAGACACGAATTTCTTCTGTGATAATGATGCACCATAATCTGTAACAATGACAAATTTAAGTCAGAGATTTAGAATGATCAAAGTCTGTCACTGACTTAAGTAGATTGATCATGCAAAACAAATCCTGATCTTTGAGATTCTGAAATAAATGGCAAAAACAGTCATGCTACATAAAAAATTAACAGAAATACAATTATACATAAACACTTTTCACTGAAGTTCTAACTACTTAGATGATTTAAAAAAAAAAATCTCCACAGGGCAGGAGCTAATTAATTATAAAAGAATATAAAGAATATTAATACTGATTGACTCTAATATTCTCTTAGATCCCAAGTAATAAACATGAGATGTCTGTTTTTAGGCGCCAGCAAACAACCTTTGAGCGTGATTCCCAAACATGTATATACTGTCTCCCAAAATTTGCTCTATCTGTTGCAGCCTGTGTACCTTTAAGTTGTTCTACCTAAAACACCTCAATCCAACCTCTGCCAGATGAAATCTTGCAGCCATAGAGTCTATGCCACATCCCTACATCTGAAAGTAACTTCACCCCATTTTTCATATACAGAAACTGTCTCTAAAATGTATGCCTAATTTTCTTGATTGTCTTTTCTGTGTCCTACTTCTCTTTACCCACTTATCTTCCTTAACTCAAGGTCCAAAAAAACAAAGTCTCTTTCTAGTTCATATTTTGTATTCATCTCATCTTTCCCAACACAACCAGTCTAGAACTTGAATATGAAGATGAGTAATTTGTTTAAATAAACTAAATAAGCAAAAGGTAAAAGCATTCATGTCTGTGCTTTGCATGATCATTTTTTGTATATGCAAAACAAAATATCAATGAAATAATCCTGGTTCAAAACAAATCAAGGAAATCAACCCCCTTCCCTGTTCCCCGCCCATTTTCATATGTCATCAATTATTACTGTCAAATTCATATGACACTTTTAAAATAATCATCTGAACTAATATTACACCGCTGTCTAATTCAGGGAACTAGAACTAAGTAAGACATTATATGAAATACACTCATAGTTATGGATATCTTAAAATAACCTTAAGCGCTTTATACACCAAACTTACAAGTCTATCAATTATACCAACGTGAATAATCACTTGCCTCAAGACTCCACTGAAGGTCAGACTAATTCTAAATCAAAAAACCTGCAGTGTAGGTTTAACGCATGTATAATCTGTAAGGCAGTTGGATCCCATAAGCCCTAACTGGTTTCTCCATAACTGAGGTTTCATTTCAAGGAAACTGAAGTACTCCAACTCAGGTTAGGATTGCTGCCAATGCCTACTTCTTCACCAAATTATATCACACTATTATGCAATCTTGATTTCTTCTGCTTTATACTTTCATCTAGGTTGGTTAATCCAGCTTTTAAGAAACTAGTTTTAACAAACAAATGTTTTCCAAATACATAAAATCCCATGTACACAGAACACACTATCCTAAAGAAACTTCTCAACATTTTTGGCCAAGATTTGGCTCAAATTAAGAAAGTCTTTTATACGCATATACCCTGGACTGGACAGCCCACAGGCATACTTGGCAATTCTTCTTCAGTTTTATAAAATGTACTTAAAACATGGATGAGGGGAATCCCATGCAAACTATATTTTTATGATTAAAATGCATCATCTGTGCCACTCACTGTGTTCTCTCTTGCATGGTGGCTCACCCTCACACAATAGGGTATCCTTCTTTTCCTACTTTTACCTGGTCCAAACTCACTCTGCACAGCCTATTTCTTTTCCTACCTTTAATAAAATTTTGCTACCAAAAAATTTTTTAAAAATGCATCATCTGAAAAGGCAAAACACTATGTGAAGATTAACAAATATTTTATATATTGACCAATTTTATATGGTCAATATATATATTTTTTATTCAGTATGTATTTAAAATCTGTCTTGACCTAACCAAGAATAAAATGGCATCTATTCATTATTTAACAAACTGGAAGGTCTACCTTAAATTTATTCTATTTTATTTTATTTTATTTATTTTTTTTTTTTTTTTTGTGCTGGGGATCAAACTCTGGGCCTTGTGCTTGCAAGGCAAATGCTCTAACCACTGAGCTAAATCCCCAGCCCTAAATTTATTTTAGAAAGCGAACAGATTATTTAAAGTTATTGTAGTAATTTATGTCTTATTAAGAATTTCTGGAGCAACTCTTGGGATACAAAGCTGTACAATACTGTTACAAGTTTTACAATAGTCTTGTTAGATTGAGTAGTCGGCTTTCTGTGCATCAGTCTTAACATAAACCCATCTCTTTAATATCTGAGCAATACAACCCTACTTGATTTTAAAAACTAGTCCACATGTGGATGACATTTAAGTCAATGCAAACTTGTTTTTGAAAGTTCACATTCATTTTCATTAAACCAAGGCTGGGCAAATCAAGTTTTAAACCACCCCCAAAATTCACAAATCTTATTTGGTCTGTGAATCACAATAATTAATGGAATTAAAAATGGGCACCCTCCCCCCAAAAGATTCGAGAAACCCTCAGGGACTGGGGATTTAGCTCAGTGGTAGAGCATTTGCCTAGCAAGTGCAAGGAAGGCCCTGAGTTTCATTCCCAGCACCCCCCAGCCCCCCAAAAGAAAACAGGTAGAATTGTTTTTCTTTGAGAAGCCAAACCAAATGCCCAGGCATCCCAGAGTTATGTAAGAGTATAAAACTTATTTTGGTATTTAAAATATACTTTCAATTAATTTATTTAAAATTAAAGCTGAGACCAAATACAATATATTCTAATAAATATATTTCAGTTCTTTAGTATGGTCAGTGTAAGGAATTGAAAACTGATTTCGTGAGTAATTAAACTACTTCAGTGACACTCTGACATTTACAAGTTACCACAGCCTGACGAGATTACTGTAAGTGAAAAGTACAATTTAACAAGTCTTAAAAGAGTTGTGAAGGTGGTAAACATCATATACTTCCCCTCAATTCTTCTTTCGCCTTGAGAATAAGATAAAACATCAAATGTTCAGGACTGGGGGTGTAGCTCTCAGTGGTAGAGAGCTTAGTACACAAAAGGCCCCGTGTTTAATCCTAGCAACAATGAAAATAAGTAAATAAAAATTCAAAGCATTCTTTACAACTCAAGGCAAATTACAAATATTTAAGCTTGGCAATTTTTTGAAGGGAGCCAAAGACAAAGTAAATGGACTGATCTTCCTTTGTAGTGCACTGAGGATCAGACCCAAGGCTATATGCAAAAGCTGGAATGTCCCTAGCCCACTTTTTAGAACACGAAGTTGGGCTTCCCAATGTCACCTCTACAAAAACCACTATCAATCATCATCTATCTAAATCAAAACTCACTTGTTACATACTTTTAATCTCATAGTTTTGTAATTTTTCATTACAACGCAAACATTTGTGGCACTAAACATATGGCAAGCACAAGCTGGAACAGAATGCTTGTAACAGTGGAGTCGACTGTTATTTCCCAGCCTTGAACTCTTCACATACCAGCCAAGGTGACAGATTAAACCGAACAGTGAAAACAGCTCACACAAAAGAGGAAAGACAGTATGACAGCACATATATCCCAGAAACTGCAGTTATTTTGGTTTTAATATATTGTAGACTACAGGATGCACACAATAGTGGAAGCAGAAGCAGGAGATTAATTCTAATGTTTAAACGATGCTAAATGTGGAGACCAGATGAAGGATTTGGAGAAAAGTGGGGGGATGGCCCAGGGGAATGAGTAAAACATGGACACAAGATAATTCACTGAAGATTCTGCAGACCTTTGATTAGTCCTCTAGTAAAGCAGTGGGGACCTAAGATATTTTAACTTGGGTGTGTGGTATCATTACCAAAATCAACTTAAAGAAAACAAAGAAATCCAGGAAACGTAACAGTTGTTTTTAATTTGTTGCATGGAGAAACACAAGAATGAAAGAAGAAAAGAACTGGTTTGGAGAGTTTGATGCTAAGGTACCTTCTGCACACCCAGGCTGATATCAAAAGTTTAATATTGATCTCAGTATAGGTTTAGAAACATTTACATACAAGGTGGTAATTGATGTCTACAAATATATATTTTCTGTGATTCTAACAAAATCCCGGAAATAATTTCTTATTCAGAACCCTTGAATTTTAACATCCTCTAGCACAACACAAGGTGGATCACCAACCCTTAAGATTTCCTACATGCCAGACTTAACAGTACAAACATATTCTAAAAAGTTAATGTTTTTTCAGGGTTACCTCATCTTAGTATCAATGATTAAGATACTTCGCTAATAGGAAAACATTTAAATTTAAAAACCACAAAACCACATTGAACTGCCATCTAAAGTATCCGAGAAAGAAAAACAAAACTCCACTTTCAAAAACTAAGCAACTAAAAAGACACTAATTTAAAACTAAGACTACAACCTAAAATGCTTTGTTGTGGTGTGAGAATATGAGAAATACAAATCAAGGCAAAAATTAAAGAAATTAGTATCTATTAAAACAGAATTCGCCAAATAAGAAAATACAAAGAAAAACCATTCCAGTTCTCGCTGGTCAGTCACATTCACTTCATCACTAGTTACCAAGTATAAGGCCTCTGATACACAACCTGCTAGGTGGCATTAAGTAACACTACTCTCAATCCAATTCTACAGTCAGTGTTTACTCCACGTCCAGATTTACAATCTCATTCTGCACCGTTAGGACAGAAGTTTCAGAAGGATTCAGGCTAAAGCGATTCAGTACTATTTTTCTTTATCCAACCATTGCTGCTATGATTATTTCAAAAAATGGCCGCGATAGTCCACGTTACACTTGTTCAAATGTTAGATATAATATGTACGAGGCTTCCAGAGTTAACACCTACTGTTCAACGCGAGACTCCACACACAAGAACTCAAATAACAAATCGATGCCAGGATATTCCGACCTCTATCACTGACAACAGTAGGAACCAAAACGCAACCTTTAGGGCATCTGAATTTCTGGTCCGAAATGTCTCCTGTCTCAAACCATTTCTCTACTATGTATCTGTGAAAAAAACCACCGATGTACTTCTAAAGCGTTTTGGTTCAAAGGTCTCCACGTTTCAACCTTCAGTCTCATATTGCCTGATGCCTTTCTATCAAGAGCTCAGGACCACAGACCTTCCGCAAAAAGCCTGAAAAGAAAAAAAATGGAGCAAACCTTCCCACCTATTTCTTTCGTAAAAGAGAGTGGCCAGAGCCCCAGAGCGCGTGGCGGCCCAGGCCTTCCGCCCCGCGCGGACCCTCGATGGCGCCCCCTCCCCAGGCCGCGCGGCCGGGCGCCCGGCGCCGCACACCCCCGCCCGGGATTGGCCGGGCCCGCAGTCACTCAGCACCGACACGTCAGGGCAGCCGCTCCCAAGCTCCTCCCGCCCCCTGCTCCCCGCGCTTGGCAAGAAAAGCGGGCAACGTGGAGCGGGAACAAAGGACCCCGCGGCCCACGGCAATGGGGGACTTGGTGCTACCCGACTCCGGCCAGTGTGACCAACGCGACTCGGGGCGGACTCGGCGCCCACACGTGGCGGGCCTCAGGAGGCTTCGCCGCGCAGCGCTCGGACCCGATGCCAGGCGTCCGTTCCTGACAGGAGAACGCAGCTTCCCGCGCCTTCCTTCCGGCCGGGCCCCCGCCGCGCGCGCCCTGCTCCAGGCCCCGCGCCTGCCGCCCCGACTCAGATCAGGGTCCCGAGCCTCCATCGCGACCCGGCAGTCCTGGCCGCGCCCGGCGAGCCAGCTTCTCGTCCGCCCCCGAGAGCAGGACAGCGCTCCGCACCTCCCACCATCTTCCCGGCCGCCCGCCCAAAACCTCATCTCGGATCCCAGGCGCGCTCTCGCCCTCTTCCGTCCATTACCTGGCTCATCTCTGAAGAGATGGAAAAACTCATCTCTAGAGCTTCGACGGGGAGGAGGAGGAAGCGGGCGGGAGTCGGCCCGATGAAAAGCGCCTCGGGGCGGCGGAGCGGGGCAGCGATGGAGCAGGGAGGACGAGCGGTCAGTCTGCGGAGGGGCAGCGCCACCGAGGACTCGCACTGACTCTCCCTCGCCTGCACAGCTGCGCCGAGCAGGAGACGCAGTAGCTGCGCTCAGCCCCTCCGAGAGCGCCAGGGAGCGAGGGAGAGACCGACCTCCACGCGCGCCCCGGAGACACTGCCTCCGCCCGCTCGCCCCACCGCCTAGCACGTCACCACGTGCGCCGCCGCCGCCAACGCCTCCCGGGCCGCTTCCGGCTCTAATCCCTCCGCCAATCAAGAGCGAGCTCCGGAAAGCTCCAGCTCGAGGCCCCGCCCCTCCCCGCCCCGCCCTTCTTCTTCGCGGGCTAGCGCCGCTTCCTTCAGCTCTCAACTAGGTCAGCACAAGGTGATCCCGGGAGGTTGCGGCCCTGCGGCTGGGCGCGTCTCGTTTCGTTTACCGCGCGGCTGTTGCCACAGTCCCTTCCTCTCCCCACACCCTCACGTCGCCCTTTCAGCCTCTCCCGGAACTGGCTACCTGCCGCCTCCCTCACCTGTTCTGTGTTCCTCTGGGGCATTGTACTCCGGGAGGTCAGACTGGGGCGAGTAGCTTTCCCGGCGTCAGGCTGACTTCTAGCCAATCGCCTTGGCTGGAGCTGCCCGCAGCGAGCCAGAGTCGTTGGTTGCAGCCCTTACCTGTAGGGTAGAGGGGAGCGGGGTTGACGAGGAAGAAGAGGCACCTTGAGAGGAGTGGAGCAAACCCTCCTTTGGCCTGGTGTAGGCGAGCGGATGCCGTAACTTGGAAGAAACAGTCGGAGAAGCGCCATGCTCCCCACGTTGCCATAAAAGCCGGTTTACTTCTACTTTGTGTCCCCTGGGTTTTTCCTTCCGAAAGCCCAGGACAGTTCTTTACTGGTTCTATCCTCTTTCAGGGAAAAAAGAAAATCTCCGTGAGAATTTATAGTCTTGTGTCCTAACCCCCTGAGGCCTTTTAGACAAGGAACTAATTTAAGTCTGCACATCACCACCTTGTCCCCGGGAGGCACATCTGTTAAGGTCAACGCGATTTAAACTGGGCTGCGGCAGCAACTTCTTGTGACTGAAAGGCAGTCCGGAAAGTTTCCTTCATTGAAGGTGAGGGGATTTGCTGAGATTATATCTAGTATAATCTAATATATAGAAGTTACATCCAAATTAGAGTTTGACGAAGACCTCTAGATTGATGGCCTGTTAGAATACGGAGACTTACGCGAGGTACTTAAAGTAATCTAGACCCAACTTTGTTTGTATCTGATCTGTCAGTTTAAATTGTAGATTTTTCTAATTTTGCCAATGATTCTTACCATTCTTGATCACTAAGTACTTAATTATGCTTATAATGGTAGGAAAATTAATTTATGGGGCCTTCACCTGCAATAGGACTTTACAACTTTTTATTATAAAACCTTTGAGGCAAGGAGACTTGCTTCCTTTCTTTTCAGTTGGAAGTTGAAACAGGAACTAAGATGTCTATTAGTGTGATTTTTCTGTCTTAAGGAAAAAAGACTGACATTTGCCATTAAGCTTTTGCTTGTCTTGTTGATGATAATAGATACCAGGGTTCACTTTTATTGTAAGTGAAACTATTGAGTTTTAAGCTTTTTTGATACTTTAGGATTCATCCTTACACAAAGTGGGTACGAATTGGCCACTTTGGGTAGACACATGACTGTGTGGCCTGCTGGACACATGATCCTGCTTGCTGAACTCTAAATAGTGCCTTTGTGACCTGAAACAGTCAACACTTTCTTAAAGCTACAGTGTAATCAGAGTCAATGCATATTTTGCCTTTACATATTTCCTTCTCTGTGAATAATGACATAACTGATGCGTTGTTTTTGTCTTTGAGGCAACTCAGTCTATCCAGTTGTTATACAATACCTGCTAAAACTTGAAAATGGAATACAAGGAATAATCTCAGTCTTTTGAAGTAACAAAGTATGAAACTTTACAGTGGGACTAGGGTTGCAGTTCAGTGGTAGAACTTTTGTCTAGTCTACCCCATGGCAAAAAAAAAAAAAAATTGCTTTAAGTACTTAAATTAGGCAAGATATATTTGGAGAGTGTTTAATAAACATAAAAAGTATTACTACTTCCTTGAGTACCTATTTTGTGGCAAGCCCTGAGAAAGAACCAGCCATTAGGACCTGGTGCCAGCCTGCATCTTTTCATTTTTCTCACTGATGCTGCTTCATGTATTTCCCCCATACTAGCCTCTGTCTCCATTTTGTTTATGCTCCATGTATTTATTTCCTGGGGCTGCTAGAACAAAGTATCACAAACTAACTGTCTGAAACAACAGCCATTTGTCTCATAGTGGTAGAGTCTAAAAGTCTGAGGTCAAGGTATCTCCCAGGGTCATGCTCTCCCTGAAGCACTAGGGAAAGACCTATTCAGGCCAGGCCATTCTCCTGTGTTCGGGGACTTCCTTGGCTTGTGGCCTCATGATTCCAATCTGCATGCGGTGTTTTCCCTGTGTGTGTGTCTGTTGTCCATATTTTTCCTTTTTTCCCATCAGTCGTATGGAGTAGGGGCCTACTTGACTTCACTGTGACTTCATTTTAATTAAATCTCCACCTGTTCGTGTTTCCAAATGAGTTGACATTTTGAGGCACTGGGAATTATGGGCTTCGACATACGAATCTGGGATACACAGTTCAATCCGTAACACTTCAGTATCTCTCTAATACGGGTACTGACAGCATTTGTTAGAATCACCTGGATGTTCTTATTAGACTTTTTAGACAAGTAATTTTCAAACAGAGGGAGTTATTTAGCCCCCAGGGAACGTTCCTCAAAGGCGGAAACAACTAGGGGAGAGGTGCTACTTCTATACAAGGGGCCTGAAGTGCTACTGAACATTCTGTGATATACAGGAGAGTTCTCACAGCGAAAAATGATTCCATCGAAAACATCAGTAGTGCCAAGACTGAGAAGCCCTCCCCTTGTGCTGTTAAGTCAGAATCTCCAGGGAAGGAGTCTAGAAATCTACATTTTGACAAAGATGTTAGCAACCTGTACCTGCACTAAAGTTTGAAAAATCATACATAAAAGTTCTTGACAGAGGAACATGTTCCATTTCTCCTCACATATTAGTCACCTGTCTTATTTGCTAGCCGTACTAAAGATGATTAATTGATTTAATTGAATATTACTACTTAGCAATTCAGAAACTTATGTCATAGTCTTAACATTAGTTTTAAATTGGAATCTTGTTTATTTGTTAAGGCTTTTATGCCACTGTATGTTATTTTTGATCAGCTGTCTACACTTTTCTAGATTTACTTGGCCTAATGAAAACTGTTGCCAACCTTTGTCTCTTCTGATTCTGCTTGTTTCTCCTACACTCTGAGCGACTGCCTTATCTGTTTCTTGTAGTTCTCTCATCACGTGCAATTAATGCTGTAATGCTCTCAATTTCTTTCTCTCTTTTCCTTTTGTCACTTGAAAACATTTTTATGGTACATTAATGGAGTCTTGAGAGTAAAATCTAGAAAATGGTGGTGTTGTAAAAGGCACAACAAGCCTAGGGAAAAAAGTTTTAAAACTTCCATATTCCCACTAAAGTAGGTCACTAGAAATTGTTATGTATTTTGATGCATAACGAATTGAGAACTTGATGTCTGTCTAAAAATTCGTGTTTTTTTTTAAAAAAATAAATATTATCTTTTAATGTCTTTCATCTTCCTGTTGCATCTTTGAAGTAGCTAAAAGTGCTACACATTCAGGTCTTTATCTCTAATGTGCAACTGGGGTTTTCTGGAAGCCTTTATCCAAAAAACAAACAAACAAACAAACAAAACCTTTTAAAATCAACTTGATAGCTGAGAATAAGTAAAGCATGGAATAAATAGCCTTTGTAATAGCCAAATCTTAATGTAATCATCAAAAGCAAGTATATAAACAAAAGTGTGATAACATAGAACTATAATATGTGCAGTTCAATCCAGAAAGAGATCTTTTGTTGCAGTCACATCCAAAACTTGATACCTGGTAAATGAAAGTTACATGACATAGTTAAACTGGACTAGCTAGCCAACTGTTGCTACTGTAAACTGATCATTCAACACATGAGGTCAAGAGACTGCCCCAAAGAATAATGCAGAAAGGACAGAAAGCAATTGGGTTTTAACATCAGTTCTCCCTTCTTCTATAATGTTTGCTATTATCTGAAAACAACCAGAGCAAAATACAATGAGCAAATGATGAAAGTTTACAAGATTATAGTAAACTTAGTAAACTCCAGTAGCAACTGGAGACGGAAAGTTACAAAGTTGTTATCTAAAGATTCCTGTTTCTTGGCCTCTCTATGCATCTCCAAATGGTGCCCTTGGGTACAAAATTGTCAGAAGAAATGTTTTCTTTCTCTTCACCTCTGATACCTTTACTAGAGACAAAAATGTGAAAGAAAAATTATTTTTGGAACATACCCTATCAACAGTTCTTCCTGGGTCACCAGGCCTGAGACACCCTTCTCCCACTTCAATACTTTTCTCAAATACCTTGCTTCTGTGTGTCTTTTAGGATCGAGTTAGCACCTTCCCACTTCCAGGAAGCAGGTAGTATTAGTGCTAGACTTGAAGGCCTACTTCCAAAACCTGGCTGTGTTACTCCACCAAGGTGAATAACTTGCGTTGTCTGAGACACTGCTTTCTAATCCTTGAAATGGGAACAATAATGCTTACATCACAGAATTACATACTTGGAACATAGTGGAAGTTGAATAAATATTTATTTACTTATCTAATTATGTTAAGGCTTCCCCAAATTACTCCAATATATTACTTTCCTTCCCTCTTTCTGAATACTGATATACCACTTCTAAAACTCATTGCTCACTTAATCCACCATAGGGTACTTTTATACTTGCAAAGAACTGAGTGGTCTGAATCTTTGAGTACATAACAGCACTCGGCTCCTGCTTCTGTTTTTTTTTGGGGGGGGTGCTGGGGATTGAACTTGGGGTCTTGTTTACCACTTGAGCTAAATCCCCAGCCCCATATCTTGGCTCTTAAGTGGATTGTTCCTCTGCCCTTGGACATTTAGAAGTATTGAAGGAATGAATGTTATAATTACATGGCCTTTTATGGCTTTCTTTCAAATTGATGTTTCTGAATAGTAAAGATAAGTGGCGGAGAAACTGAGAGATAGAAGACCACAAAAACAAAAAGGAAACTAGTACTGAGCCATATCGCAGGCCAGAAGGAATAAAGCTAACTCATACAACTCAGAAGAAGTTCGATTGTCTTGGCCAACTTCCTACCTCTTTTTCAAAGAGGTCTAGAATATGCAGAACAGAGACGTAGGATCTCAACTCTACCCTCCCTTCATCTATTTTCATGGTTGTCCTTATTGAAGAGGTGTTCTACTCTATTTGTGATAAGAGCCTGAAAACCCATACAGAAAGGGTAACCATTCTGTTTTGTGCTGAGCTGTATGGGAAGAAAGACCAGAGTAATCTTAGCTCTGACTCTAATTTTTGTCGACATAGTTCTTTGTCTTCTAAAACACTGACTGGTTGAACTTTTGGAAGTGCTTTTCTATATGTCACTTAAATAAGAAATCAAGGAAAATTTTGTTCTCTCTGCAAAATGCTAACATTTTCTTTGTTATTAAAGTGATACTGTCAAATTTTAAATGCTTTCTTTGATTATATGGTACCTTAAACAATTGAAGATCTGTGCTGAATCGTAAAACTTGTATTTTTTGCTCTATCTGAAAAAAATTTATTGATATATAATTTGCATGTTAAATATAAATGAAAGAGAAAAGTCTTTTAATTTGTATACACTTTCTAAAGTTACTAAATTGCCAGCTGAGAAATTAGCATACCATTAATGGACCTAATTCATTAACTGACCACATTGTCACTGTGCAGAATTTCTAGGTATTCTCTTACTGTTACCTCAGCTCTCATGGTCTTACTGGGTTTAAAACATGTCATGCTATCACCAAAAGGGATAGTTATATAGACGCACCTTATAGTCAGCCTGAACTGCTTTGAGGATCTATATAAGAAAAGTTAGTTAAATAAAAGTTAAGAAAATCCTCAAAGGACCAATGTTATTTCTTTACCATTTTGTATTTAAAATGGTACAAAGAATGAAACCTAAGTTATTAAAAAGTTAGGATACTATAATGAATTGTAAGTGTTTTTAGAATGCATGTGTGAGAATCCAAGAGTACAGTGCTTCCTATGTTCCTTCCAAATAAGCCGATGTGTTTAAAAGAATATCATTGCTGTAGTTTGGATATAGAATGTTCTCCAAATGCCTGTCTGTCGAAGGCCTGGTCTCCATCTTGGTGCTATCAGGAGTGATGGAACCTTTAAAAGTGCATATCTGTAATCCCAGCACTCAGGAGGCTGAGGCAGGAGGATTGCCACATGTTTGAGGCCAGCCTGGACTACATAGTTAGTTCAAGGCCAGCCTGCACTACGAAGCTAGACCCTGTCTCAAAAAACCTAATTAATTAATTAATTAATTAAAAAATAAAAGGTGCTGCCTACTGGGAGATCTTAGATTATTAGGGGTATGCCCTGAAAAGAGATAGTGGGAAATCGGCCCCTTCCTATACTTTTTTTTTTTTGGCTTCCCAGCTATTAGAAGATTAGCAGCTTCTTCCACCACTTGTTCTTCCCATGATGTTTTGCCTCACCAAAGGCCCCAATGAGGACAATTGACTGTGGACTGAAATCTCCAAAACTGAGAGCCAAAATAAACCTTTTCTCTTTTCGTTTCAGGTATTTTGTTACAATAAGGGAAAGCTGACTAACGTAGTCACTATGTAGCAGTTTCTGTGTGTGTGTGTTTTACTAGGAACTGAACCCAGGCCCTTTGCACCAAGCTATATCCCCAGTCCTTTCTATTTTTTTCATTTTTGAGATAGAGTCTCACTAAATCTTATAGTTTATGTCTAGATGTCTCCCAAGAGCCTCATGAGCTCGTATACAGAGTTTTTGCTACTTGATTGAATGATGGGTATAATGCAGCTGATTTGCTGTTAGGAGGGGGAGGCTAGTTGGAGTAGTTAACTTACTGGAGTGTGACCTGAAAAGGTATGTCTCCTTCCCTCAGCTCCTTCCTGCTTTCTCTGCTTCCTGGCTGCCATATGAGCAGTTTTCCTCTGCCTGATCCTTCCACCAGGCCTTCCTGCCTTGGAGCTGACCAAATACAGATGAAAATTGTGAGCCAAAATAAACTTTTCTTCCTTTAAATTGTGGATGTATTGTATTGCATCCCAGCAACGAGGAAAGTGACTAACACACTAAGACATTAAATTGCCCAGATGGGACTTGAACTTATGATCCTCCTGCCTTGGTCACCCAAAACACTGTAATTGCAGGCATATGCCATCATGCCTGACTTGGTTTCTCAGGTTTTTTACATAAATGTTTTTCTCTGACAAAATTAAGCTCTAACAAAATGAATTCTAGAAAATCAGGAAAAACATATAGCCTGAGTGACAGTGGGGAACAAGTTCCTTTCCTGTGTGTGTCTATAGCATGGAGTAATGTCTTGCCCTAGTAAATTTCGTCCTTCATGTTCCTCTTCAGGCAATTTGAATCCCTTGGGTGCCTTAATACACCATGACCTTTGGACATATCATTTGTAGCTACTGAAGCATCTCTTACCTTATTAATTCTTCCTCATCCTCCAGTCCTCAATGTAGAACTTATTTCCTCCATATAGCTTTCCTTGACCCAGCAAGCCTGGACCTGCTGTCCCTCCCATAAACCCACATGGTGCCTTTGGCCATCTCCCTTCTTCACAGCATCAATCATACAACAATGAAAGTATCTGTCCACTTGTCTTTGTCCCTGCTGTCTGCTACACTTCAGAAGGACAAATACCACCCTATTCATCTTTATATCCTCAGTGCTTATCCTGGATCAGGCACATCAAGGTTCTCAAAACTCGTCTCTGGATTGAATAAAACAGGGACTGAATCCTACATTATTATTGTTGTCTTATGCTCTGAAGTCACGTGGATACTACTTTTGCTTGAATTTTTGTAATGTAGTTTTCAATTTGTTGCAGCTTCCAAATTCTGGGTTAATGTATATTCATAATGTAGTCAAAATATACCACATAGGTACTTACTTCTCTGACACTTGTCAGAAATCTGTATCAGTTGGGACATTGCAAGCCTTTCACATGCCCCTATTTACCTACCATGTGGCAGCCCATTTGTCAATATTTAACACCAAAAAATAGCAACAGATGCAAGAATTCTTAACAGACTGAGTCATTCCATTTTCTAGAAGATAATGTTTCTACAATTTTAATGTCAGTGAAGGGAGGCATCCTTGTTCTTATGTTGCATGTAAGAGTACTCCAACTTTGTAGGGCCTGTTTTTTCCTAACTCCTCCGTTGTATCACATGCTTCGTTCATGTCTTAATACTTTTTTTTTTTAACAACTGCAGTTCCCAGTGTGGTGCCTGGCACATAACAGGTGCTCCAGGAAAAGAAGAAATTATGGGGTAATGATTTTATCATATAGGGGCAGATGGTGGTGCCTCATGTTACCATATTCACCCTCAGAACTGCCTCAAGAGATATTTATTATCATTTTTATCAGGCGATTCTGAACAACTGAAGCTTATCTCTGTTCTATCACCACAGTGCATTCCTTCAGTACATGTTTACTGAATCAATTTATTAATAGTTTCCTGCAGAGGCAAATGCATCAGCATGGCACAGTCATCTGGAATGGAGGAGCGAATGGGGAGGATATTGATAGGTTATATAACCAGATGTTTATGTTTGGAGCTGGTGGAATTAGCTATTAGAGATAAGCAGAACTTTGGCACAACTGTAAACATACTAGTGGAATGCAGAAATAAGAAATGGAGTGACTCTTCTGGCCAAACAGCATCAACCTGCCTCTAGCAGAAACAAGGTCAGGCTGAAAGGGCCAGTTGCCTGTGTGTTCCATTCATTCTCCTTTTCCCCTGAAGAAAGAAAATACTAAACTGGACGTGATGATGCATGCCAGTAATCCCAGCACTCAGGAGGCTGAGGCAAGAGGATCATGAGTCCAAGGCTAGTCTGGACAACTTAGTGGGACCCTGTCAGAGAGAGAGAGAAGGAGAGGGAAGAGGGGAGAAGGGGAGAGAGAGACAGGCTGAAGCATTGGGTGAGCACTTCGTAGAAGTGTCCTTCTGAATGTGTTGTTTTTTTTTCCCCTGCTGGCTGGGATATAGATGTGTTGGATCAAATTCATGTCATTATTTTGGGCACACCAAGGTTGATCAGAGAGCAGTGCTATAGGAGAAGTCTAGCTCTCAATGACTTTTGAACTGCCATACCTTCTCTGATTGCCAGATTATAGAACTTCCTTTGTGAAGAAAGAAATAAACTTTCATTTTGTATAAGCAGAAAATGTAAATGAGAATAGCCAATTTAGTG
The DNA here is from genome assembly GCA_004026905.1 of Hystrix cristata. NCBI lineage: Eukaryota > Metazoa > Chordata > Mammalia > Rodentia > Hystricidae > Hystrix > Hystrix cristata. Next base: position 6,210 of record PVJO010001391.1, on the reverse strand, counting down.
ACTTAAAAAATGTTTCTTTTGTGCATTATTCCATTTCTGTTCCATTTATTGAATTTTATAATACAGCAACCATTTGTATTTCCTGGAACACATCCTGAACATTTAAAACTAACAGCCAGGAACAACTTCTGTGCTATAAAGTAGTTATTGATTCTGTTTAACAAGTATACAATAAGTTGTTTGTAGGAAAGTCTGATTAAAGGTGGAGGCCAGGTGTAAAGTCTACAACCTCAAATTTTGAATTATACAATTTGGAAGGTTAAATCCTACCTCAGCTCTGTCTTACCTGATCATTGATCGAGTGCTGCATTAGTTTTATTCTCTCAAATGGCATATTAACCTACTTGATGATTAATAGCAAATATTTATCTAGTGTCTATTATGGGTAAAGCAGTTTGCTAAATTAAATGTTCGCAGATGAGTTATAAAGTTTTTGATTCTCTTAGAAAGTAATAAGGGGTCTGGGGATTTAGCTCAGTGGTTAGAGTGCTTGCCTGGGAAGCGCAAGGCCCTGAATTTGATCCCTGGCACCTAAAAAAGAAAGAAAGTAAGTAATAAGGTTATTGAATTGATTAAAATATGTGGGTATAAGTGGGAAATGTTTTTTCTCCTCTAACTTGCAAATATGCACTGTTAACTCTCTCATTCCTGCCTTATAGATAGCTCTCAGAGAGGTCCCATAGCTTTTTTGTCCTTTTGAATATTGAAGGATCACTTTTACTTGTATTGTGACAAGTGTGGTTCAGTCTAACCCAAAACTTTAGTTTCACATCTAAATCAGAGTTTCTCTTGGCCTCTCCTACCTCGCAGTTCAGGACTGATCCAAGGCTCAGGACCCCACAGGGAGCCTGGATAGTATGACTTTTCTTTCACTCTTACTCTACTCTTTACCTCCATGGTGGTAAATGGCAGCTCCATTCTCTCCCCTTAATTCTTTTTTAGTGTTTTGAGATAGGGTCTCACTGTGTAGCTGAGGCTAGCTTTGAACTCACTATGTAGTCCAGGCTGGCCTCTAACTTGTGAGGATCCTCCTGCCTCAGCTTCCTGAGTGCTGGGATTACAGGCACATGCCTGGCACCACCCCTTAATTCTTGCCACTTTCCCTCTTGTTTACTTCTTTTCAGTCTCACTGGCCTCTCTTCCTTCCCAGGATGTATTAAACACGTCCCACCAAGGGCCTTTGTGTTTACTGTTCTTGTGTGAGGCCCTAAGTTTAATCCCCAGCACTGAAAACAATTCTCATCTCTTCATCTAATAAATTGTACTTGCCCTAGGAAGCGAGCTGTCTGTCTCCTCTTCATGAAGATACCCTTTTATAGGAAGTACAGGAAGTAATACTTTTTCTCCTCTATAGGGATAAGCAAGAAAAGGCCCAAACACTACTATTTTGAATTCTGTTCTTGTTGACTTTCAAAAATCACCTTTCATATTTTTGCCTAGTCATACAGAAGCCCGAAGTGATAGTTTCATAGATGCTGGGCCAATCTGACTTTTTCTTGTTTTTAAACTAAGTCTGGCATGGGCGTGTCATATACTTCTGTTTAGAATGTACAGGTAATTGTTTCTTATTATTCTTGGCTTTGGGGCTTCAGCTAAAATTTGAGAAGAACAAGTAAAACTTCATTCAACATACTGTTAAGTAAGAACCTTCTCACAATCTCATGTGCTTTATTCATCACAGAGAATATTTGAATTGAATTATATGACATGAGCCAATGGCTCCATGAGTTCAGGGTGGACGATTGTTAAGAAATAGGAACCTAGGTGTTTTTTCAGCTCGAAAGCAATATAATTGGTTTTGCAGATACTGTGGTAGAAATTTGTTGTTTCTAGCTGTCTATCGTTCACTTCTGCTTGTCCCTAGACTGGCACCTTTTAGCTACAATGTTAATGGATACGTGATCAAAACCAGTTCAATTAAAATGAATACTTGGACATTGGACACTGACTAAACAAGAAGATGCATGGAAGATATATGGCTGGTGCTGCAAGGACTATTGCTTGGGGAAGGCCTGCCTCAGCATCAAGCCAACGGAGAGGAAAGGGACCGAGAGATGGGGAGAGTCCAGTGTGCTGTGACATTGCCTCTGGACACAGTTGTGACTGGAAGTCATGACTGGAATCAGGGCCTAGACTTTGACTCACGTGAATCTATTAAATTTCTCATCTTTTAAGTCAGGCAAATTGATTTTTCATCACTTGCAACCCAACAGTTCTAGCTGTTGTGGTGCCATTTCTCAGTTTAAACTGTTGCCAGTGCACTGTTGTCAAAGCTGATATGTTCTTGGCATATTTTCTTCAGATGGATTTTTTTAGCTGGGAGTGCTTGTAATTGAAAGGACTTATTTCCCTGGGATTCTTCTGATCTCTAGGCACAATATAAGAAATATTATTAATAATTTTTTATTTTTTTAATTTTTATCAAGAACATGTATTGGTACGTTGTATACTTAATAATCTTATTCAACATGGTTATTTTGTATTATTATTAATTACTTTGACAAACGAGCAATATTATGTTTGAGTGCATGGTTTTTAAAGTCCATTTTCTGTTGCTCTAACTGAATACCACAGCCCAAGTAATTTATAAGGAGCAAACATTTATTTGGGTCGTGGTCTTGAAGACAGAGAATCTCAGGATTGAGTAGCCGTGTCTAGCAAGGTCCTTCTTGCTGGTGGAGACTCTTCGGAGTCCTGAGGGGGTGCAAAGCATCACATGGCAAGGCAGGATGTCCTCCTCGCTCAGGTTTCTCTGTTTTTATAAAGCCAAAGACTCATTGAATCAGAGCCCTAGTACCATCCAAAGATCTCACCTCTAAATACTGTATTCAGATTAAGTTTTCACCCTCTCGTGTCTACAATGGGAATTAAATGTCAACATGAGTTATGATAGGGTTGTTCGAACCATAATAGTTTTTTTTTAAAGATTTTGAATTTTATGGCTCTGTGTATGGCTGAAGAAATTTTCCTGTTCATTTGCCATGATCTTTAATAGTAGGTTAATGTTCTTTTTAATCGTGTGCATTAATGTTTGGAAAAATATGTGAATCTCTTTAAGTTGTTAATCTTTATGTTCAAATATGACTTATATACCTAACTCCAGAGGTACTTAAAAATTTTATTTTTATGAACCTAAAATCTTTTGACATTCAAATGGATGTATTCTCCTTAGTGCCTAAAACATTTCTGTAATAAAGAGACTTATAGAGGATTGAAGAGCCCAGTCAAAGTAGTTCATATCTTTGAACACTCTTAGCAATGGTCCTACTGGGTAGGGAGGATTAATTTTCTGGGAGAAATCATAAATTATCACTGACTAGTCTGATTCATTTATTTAGGCACTGGGCTTTGAACACCAGGCCTTTGCCCTGAGCTACATTTCCAATCTTTCAAATGTTTTATTTGTGACAAGATCTCACTAAATTCCCCAGGCTGCCCTTGAACTTGCAGTCCTCCTGCCTGGGCCTCCTGAGTAGCTGGGATTACAGGCATATGCCACTGTACCTAGCTAATACTCTGATTTTAATACATCCACTGAAGTTCTAACTTTATTTTTTGGACAGTTTTGAACAATGCCATTACTCACCTTAGTTCATTAAATGTATTTGTTTTAAAGATCCTACAAATAAAGTGATTACTCACCCTAATGATCTAGGTCACCTTTTAGAGTGATACTTGTGTTTTTTTGAAGCAGCATTTCTTATAGGAATTTTTTTTTTAGTAGGAAGCTTTTTGATCACACAGTAGTTATGAGAATTTCAGACATCATAACATAAAATCTAAACAGGCAGGCCAATTAAAAACTTACTTAATATAAAAATACACGTATCAAAAGTTAGTCATGTGAACAGATGCATTTAATGGAGACTGTAGGTAGGAGAATTTTTTTTTCTTTTTTTTTTTTTGGTGCTGGGGATCGAGCTCAGGACCTTGTGCCTGTGAGGCAAGCACTATAACCACTGAGCTAAATCCCCAGCCCCAGTAGGAGAATTTTTAATGATCAGTTGAAGGCCCTTGTGCAGTAATACTGGGTTTCCCTCTTCCTTTATAGTAAATAATTTTCACAAACAAAAACAGGTATCCTCTGCACATATAAATGCACAGGATAGATTGTGACCTGCTGCATATACAGTCTGAAGTGGTATAATTATGATTTTTTCTGATACTCCCAAGAAAATTATAAAAAGTGAAACACATGAAGATATAGTGAGCATAGATAGTTTATTTTAGTTTGAACTTGGAAAATGCTCAATTCTTGACATCAATAAATGATAACTAAAATAATCTTAGAATGTGAGAACTTTTAGTAATATTTTAATGACACCCATAACATAAAACATGGATCCCTTATAGCTTTAAACTTAAAGGTAGAACAGAATGCATCTGAATTTCGATGCTTTTAGTTTTAGTATCCTGTAGTCTTTCTCACTGTCTAATCAATAAAATGGATACGGCTACTTGTTTATTTACCAAAGCAGGCACTATGAGCTCTTAGAGAAAATCTAAAACAAGAAGTGCATAGGCTTTTTCTTTGGGGGGTTTCAAGAAACTAGACCAAAATAATAAATTATTCAGAATTTCTGTTGAGCAGTGGTGGTTTTCTGTGTATGTAACTGTCTAGAGAACAAACCAAGTAAGAACTTTCTAACACTGTAAGAGCACTGCCTTCTTATATTTTTCTATTCAGAATCAGGAATCTCGAACAAATATAGTTCAGGTGGTGCTGTTTTCTTATACACCCGTTTACCCTGTTTTGTGCCAACCATACTGACAAATATGCTTTTGGGGATTATGCTTCAAGATTTTCTTGTGAATATTCTTCTAGTTGAATTGAAATCTTTAATAAAAAGCAGGTCCTATGTGCCTAAAAAGACTCATCTCCCCACCCACCCCACCCCAGTCTCCCTGAAAGCCCTTAAATTATCGCTCAAAGTGTAAGTTCTTATTATGGAAAAGTGAGATTGAAAAACTCAGAAATCTATTTCACTGGCAATATAGTTATAGTAGAATGCAGAGAATTTTATTTTTAAAACTGTAAAATTTGAAAGCAAGATAGTCTAGATTAAATAACGTAGTTTTCCAAAGCTGAATGTACTTATTTGGAACTCAGTTTTCCTGCTTGAAATACTGTACAAAGACCGTTCTCTAAAACTAGCAGGGACACTACACTCTACTACAATTGACACTACTATCAATCTCATTTGACAACATCCCTTTTTTTCCCTTTCTAAGGATTTAAGAGATTATAGAATAGATGCATTTTTTTCTAGTCTTACATTCACAATTTCACATCCTGAGGGACATATACTGTTATATACAGGAATCTGTATTTGTCCACTGCATTTTCGTATACTTCAGAAATCGACATGGAATGCTTACCAACCTGTGTCCATTCACCGCCAGCAAGAAGGCTTTGTTTGCACTGAGCCATAGACACCTTCTAATTATCTTGATGAGCCTACTCCTGTTGACCTGATAAGGAACAGCAAACTTCATTGTATCCAAGATGGAAGGCTGCTTTTCACCCTTGTATTGTTCTGTCATCATGGAATTTGGTAGCTTGCTGCCCTTGGATGAGCGGGATACCTCATCTGTTCAAGGTGTGGTACTGAGGCAGTCAAGAGGGGCGGTCCTGCTGTTTCAGGGATGTTAGTCAGCTTTCCCTCACAATAATAAATACCTCAATTTTTAAAGAGAAAAGGTTTTTGTTGTTGTTGGTGGTGGAGTGTGTGTGTGTGTGTGTGTGTGTGTGTGTGTGTGTGTATGTGTGTGTGTGTGTAAGGGGTGGGTGTTTCCTTTGGCTCCTGGTTTTAGAGGTTTAAATCCATGTTTGATTGGCCCTATTGCTCTGGGTATGTGGGGAGACAGCACATCATGGCAGGCAGTATGTTGTGGCGCAAAGCTGTTCACCTCATGACTGGAAATTGACAGAGACAGGAAGAGACTGTGGTCCCATAATCCCCTTTGATAGCACTTCCCCAGTGACTAGAAGACTTAACACTACCCCAGAACCTAGAGGTTCAAACCCCTCCAAATGGTGCCACAGGCCAGGGACCAAGCCCTTAACACATGAGCATTTGGGGAACATTTTAGGTCCAACTCTGATGATAGCAGCTTTCTTTGTCTAAAGATCTAAATTTAATTTCCTGCTTTTATTTTTTTACTTTTATTTACTTCTTTATTTATTTTGGCATGATACTGGTGATTGAA